>QNTS01007964.1:31310-43636 GCA_003317085.1 Hucho hucho
GCTCCGCGCACCAGGCCCCCTGTGCGCTTAGAGAGTCCAGCACGTCCTGTCCCTGCTCCACGCTCCAGGATCCCTGTGCCCGTCGTGGACCCAGCACGTCCTGTCCCTGTTCCACGCTCCAGGATCCCTGTGCCCGTCGTGGACCCAGCACGTCCTGTCCCTGTTCCACGCTCCAGGATCCCTGTGCCCGTCATGGACCCAGCACGTCCTGTCCCTATTCCACGCTCCAGGATCCCAGTGCCTGTCGTGGACCCAGCACGTCCTGTCCCTGTTCCACGCTCCAGGAGCCCTGTGCCGTCGTGGACCCAGCACGTCCTGTCCCTATTCCACGCTCCAGGAGCCCTGTGCCCGTCGTGGACTCAGCACGTCCTGTCCCTGTTCCACGTTCCAGGATCCCTGTGCGCGCCGTGAACCCAGTACGGCCCGTTCCTAACCCCTGTTATTTTGTTTTGTGCCAGTTACGTTGAATAATAAAGCATGTATACTGGATACCTCGCTGCACCTTGGTCTGTCCCTCACGGAGATCGTGACACTATATAGTATACTCTGATTAATGATGTCTCTGAATTAGGCTGAAATTCACCCGAATTCACTGTAAAATGGTTTTTCATCCAATGATGTCAAATGTTATCAGATTGCATATGGGAAGTTTGAGACATTGTTGTTTGCAGCAAAACAATTGTCATTTTACTGTCAACAACAGAAATATGAAGCGTTTCACATGATTAATATTTGCAGATAATTATTCTGTCCTGAGGTAGGGTATTTACATAGAGGAGGTGATTTGCATTGGCAGCTCATGCTTCAGTGCTCTGGGAGTGTTTATAACCCTGAGAGTTTCAGACTGCAGGACTGAGATCTGTCGTTCAACACAACAGCCATGACTCTGATCACCATCTTTATCTGGACACTGGTCTGCTGCTGCCTCAAAGGTCTGTTGTTTTCTCTCTTACAATGGAAAATGACATATTGTTGACTGCCTTGTATAATCATTGAAATGGCTCTCAATTATTTAATGTCCATGCTTAAAATATTATGAAATATAAGTAATATCCTATTAATATTTTTCCCCTTCAGGATCCAGAGGTCAGGTGACTGTGACTCAGCCTCCTGTAGTGACATTTTCTCCAGGAGACCCCGTCACTCTGACCTGTAGAACCAACCCTAAAGTGTACAAATGGGATGATGGAGATGAGGGTGCGTACTGGTATCAACAGAGACCTGGAGAAACTCCCAAACTCCTGATAAAATACGTAAAGACACTGCTAGATGGGATTCCTGCTAGATTCAGTGGCAGTGGGTCTGAGAGTGACTTCACTCTGACCATCAGTGGAGTCCAGGCTGAAGATGCAGCAGTTTACTACTGTCAGAGTTTCCACTATCTAAATAGTAAAAATGTGTTCACACAGTGATTTATAGCCATACAAAAACCTCCTGCTCGAAATGACACGCATCACTGGTCCACTGGACACAGAACTAAGAGTCTTGTTATATGACATACCCAAGTACAACCACTTTACTAACCCACAGAAATAATGGTTACAAACTAGTTTCATAACTCTTTGTTACGAGAATTTCATTCTCAATTGTTGACATAAACTATCAATCAGGCTTTGAATAATTCCCAGAGGTTGTAAAGCTCTAGTTAATGAAAAATTAGACAAAGTCCCATATCTGCAATTTGGTCAGGTTGTTTATTCATGACAATTCTGCACTCCAAATGTGAACACAGTCTTTTAATATTGGATAAGCTTTAAGCTGAACACCAATTATACAAATGCTCCACCCTCTCTAGGAAATAGTACTTTCCCACAGTATCACAATCTTGCCACATAAGTCAATCTGGACAGCTCCTAGCAGTCCCTCCCGTCCCAAGGACGAGAAGGCCTCTCTCCTGTAGTATGGTTGAACAAAGAATTCTTTGTTCTCACAGATACTCCTTATTACAAGATTGTACCACCTTGTCCTAGTCTCTATACATGATACATTTGTAGACACACACACATGAATTAGACTATTATTGTCTTATAACCCTATCCCTATTGCATACATTTTCAGAATGGAATATTCTTAGTCATTACTTAAACATACAAACATTTAGTCATTAAACATATAAATCATATGAATTTATTCATAAAGCTCTTCCAACCTCCCATGTCTACAAATATCCTCCTTAAGCAGAAAGGTTTGTGTGCCTCAATGCTTGGTTGACCAACCAGACACACACAGCTGGCCAACACATCCGTGGGGCAGTATTGGGTGTGTACGTGCATGACTGTGTGTGACAGAGAGAGAGCCCTGTGAAGCAGAAACTTAGATTTGCATGTCCCCTCTCCCAGAATAGAGCAGGACACTCCCCAGATGTTCCCCCATCCTTACACAACACCAGCGCTAGACCAGAGGAGATCAAAGTCTGAGGTTAGATGTCAGTCACAGGTCATTTTATAGGTCACTGTACTAATCTTGTGTGGTGTGCACAGGAAGAGGTTGGACACAGGTCGTCAGCCAGACTGGTAGAGGTCAAAGATTAAAAAGTCAGAGGTCAGTTCCCCAGGGAAGAGAGTCAGTCCAACCCCAACATGCCACCAGACTGCCTGTCACTTTATTGTAGTCAACTTTTTGTTTTCTTGCCCAAAGAGACTAGTTGACAAGAGCACCATTTTCTGAGGTCAAATTTGACATTCCTAGTATCCCACTAGAATGGCATGAGGAAGTATTAGATAACTAGTGATGTACATCTGAAGATTCATCAGGAATCAGCACAGAGCCAGATTCATCATAAATTCATCAGGAATCAGCACAGAGCCAGATTCATCATGATTCAAAACTGAGCCAGTTTCATCATGAATTCATCAGGAATCTGGACTGAGACAGATGGAAGTCCTTCATCCCAGTCTAGAATACCTCCAGGGTCACTGACAGGTCAGCCAGTGGCAAAGGTCAACAGTTCCAACGTCACATGCTCAGACACACACACACAACCTCCAAATGCCTCCACCAGGACCTGTCCTGTACCGCACAGGGGCATCTCCCAGGCCTAACCCTGAGTAAACTAGACTGGACATCAGTCAGAGGACAACATTCACCTCCATGTGAAATGTCTGACCTAGCAAGGTCATAGGGCAGATATGAAAGGTTGCACCTTGCCTCTCTGCCAGTAAGTTTAGGGAATTACAGCTCATTACCATTCCTTAAATCACTGGAGTCTGAAGCGATGTATTTTCTCTGTATCCCGTAACTAGGAGATCTGTCACAACGTTCTGAAAAGTCTCTTAGTGGTTATGAAGATGGGCAAACATTGTTGTGGCGCAATGTTGAACTTGTGGATTTTCGGCTGTGTAGCCTACACAAACACAAATCAAACCAAAACGTTATCGTCAAGTAAACAAGAGATAAAACAAGCGTGAAACAAGCATCACTACAGACCCAGGTTCGATCCCAGGCTGTGTCACAACCGACCGGGAATCCCATAGGGCGGCGCACAATTGGCCTAGCGTCTTCCGGGTTAGGGGAAGGTTTGGCCCGGGGGGGTTTTACTTGGCTCTGATGGGCGCCTGCAGGCTGACTTCGGTCGTCAGTTGAAGTTTTTATTATTTCAATTCATAGGATTCATACAATACATTTATAGATGTATTTTTATAACCCCCCCCCCCACTCCCCACCAGCAATCTGATAGCATGTCAAATAAATTAATGTTACATGGTAAATCTACTGAACAATACATCATATAGCCTCAGAAATAGTGACAAATTACTGATGCACATTCATGGATGTAAAGGCCTGTTGGTTAAGGGTTCGGAAATATCCCCTGCTGCTTTTTTCCGTGTCCAGTGGACACCTTGGCCCTAAGGATCCTGGCTGTGGAGAGCTCCATAAGTACAATTTCTTACAGAGATGACATCGTTGACTTTCCCTCAGAATGCAACCACCCCCGGGCATTTCCACCACACATGCTGAAATGTACCAAGGTCCCCTGGGGTGAAGAACTCACATAATGGCGATGGACTAATACCCATGTGATGTTAGATAGGTTCTGTGGCAACTGTTTTAATGAATTGGTGATTGGGGTTTGTAGATGTTATAGATTTTATGTTTTGATTACTAAATGTTTGTACTTAATACTAAGAACATTCCATTCTGAAAATGTATGCAATAGAGATAGGGTTACAAGACAAATGGTAGTCCAATTAATGTGTGTGTGTGTCTAGATATTAACTTGGTGTGCAGAAGTATGACTTCATTTAGGGGGTGTCTGGAAGAACAAAGAATTATTTGATTCTACCAGACACACGCGAGAGGCCCAATGCCCTTGAGGACAGGAGAGATAGTTAACAGAACCTCCCAAGTTTGACTTATGTGCAAAGATTGTGATAAGGAATGAATGGGCACTGTGGGAAGACACTATGTTCTTGGAGAGGGTGGGGGAAGTGGTGGGAATTTTGTATCTTTGTATTTCAACATTGTACCATATAAAAGACTGTGTACACCTTTTGGAGCTCAGAGCTCTCCCGTGAATAAACAATCTACATTTGACAATTATAGATTGGGCATCTGTTTGTCTCATTTCAACCAGTATCTTACAAATACTGGGTAACAGACAGAGTTTGTTTAATTGAAGTTCAGTTTATGAACATTGAGAACGAAATTTCTATAACAGTAGATGATCCAAATCCAAATATATTTGTCCATACTGTCTCCCAATTTATTTGTCTGTCAGCAAGTGTAAATCATTTTCCAATACAGTGGATAGAGTTAATGGTTTTGTGCTGCTAGAATTAATTGACTATAGATATCAGAAACAACTCCTTTTGAGGGGCATCTGTCCATTAGAAGTTTGACCAATGGGTGTACTGTTAATTCTGCTCCCCACGGGACCCCATAGGCTCGCATGGATAGGCGTCGTTGAAGGTAAAGACAAAATGATGAACCTGGGACACTAAAACACTTGCGGATTTCCTGGAAACTGAGGAGTCCATTCACACTGAATATGTCTTTGAAAGTATAAACACCGTTCTTAGACCAAGAATATGATATAAATGGTTTCTTACACACTAAGCATTCCATTTAAGATTAGATCTCATATGCTTCTCTGTAGCTTTCCACACATTTACTGAGTATGCTATGATGGGCCCAAACAATAAGTCCATCTGATGCTTTTGTTGTCTGTGGTGTAGCATATTTAATCTGTGGTCTCTGTGGTCTCTGTGGTATAAATGATTGGAGACAGGTGCAGGAATATGTAATAACGGTTTTTAATACTCCACCCAAGAATACAACATGCCATGAAAAGGCACGGAGACGAAGCCCAAAACAAACACACATACAAAACACAGGGATGTAACCCAAACAAAAGAGATCTAATAAATACAGGGGAAGAGACCCGTAATAACAATATATGGGACGAGACCCGTAGTAACGAGTGCACAATACACGCATCACGAAAGCCAAAACAACAAAGCACAGGTAGTCACAGGACCAATGGACATGGGAACAACTACCCACAAGACAACGGTGAACAGAGGGCACATATATACAATTACTAATCAGGGGAATTGGAATCAGGTGTGCGTAATGAGACAGTTCAGTGATGCCTAGAGGCCGGTGACATAGACCTCCGGAACTGGTGCACGGAATGAGCTGCAGTACCGGGGGAATCCGTGACAGCCTCTTTCTCCCCCAAATGAACTTATTTATGACAGAGTCAAGTTTAGACCAATAGTCAATAGGAGGAGGCAGTGGTAACATGGAACTCATAATATTAATACGAGGGAGGACATTCATTTTAATAATTGAGATTCCAGCAGAATGTTTACGTATGCATTGTGGCAGCGGTTCAAGAGAGAAAGCAAATAGCAAAGGGGATGCGGGACAACCTTGTTTACATCCTGGTTGTATGGTAAATGGATTAGAATGGGTAGTGCCAGTAGATATATTTCCTGGTTGCATGGTAAATTGATTAGAATGGGTAGTACCAGTCGATATATACAGTTGAAGTCGGAAGTTTACATACACTTACGTTGGAGTCATTAAAACTCGTTTTTCAACCACTGCACAAATGTCTTGTTAACAAACTATAGTTTTGGCAAGTCGGCTAGGACATCTACTGTGTGCATGACACAAGTAATTTTTCCAACAATTGTTTACAGACAGATTATTTCACTTATAATTCACTGTATCACAATTCCAGAGGGTCAGAAGTTTACATACACTAAGTTGACTGTGCCCTTAAACAGCTTGGAAAATTCCTGAAAATGATGTCATGGCTTTAGAAGCTTCTGATGGGCTAAATTAAATCATTTGAGTCAATTGGAGGTGTACCTGTGGATGTATTTCAATGCCTACCTTCAAACTCAGTGCCTCTTTGCTTGACATCATGGGGAAATCAAAACAAATCAGCCAAGACCTCAGAAAAATAATTTAAGACCTCCACAAGTCTGGTTCATCCTTGGGAGAAATTTCCAAACGCCTGAAGGTACCACGTTCATCTGTACAAACAATAGTACGCAAGTATAAACACCATGGGATCACGCAGCTGTCATACCACTTAGGAAGGAGATGCCTTCTGTGTCCTAGAGATGAACGTACTTTGGTGCAAAAAGTGCAAATCAATCCCAGAACAACAGCAAAGGACCTTGTGAAGATGCTGGAGGAAACAGGTACAAAGGTATCTATATCCACAGTAAAACGAGTCCTATATCGACATAACCTGAAAGGCCGCTCAGCAAGGAAGAAGCAACTGCTCCAAAACCGCCATAAAAAATCCAGACTACGGTTTGCAACTGCAAATGGGGACAAAGATAGTACTTTTTGGAGAATTGTCCTCTGGTCTGATGAAACAAAAATAGAACTGTTTGGCCATAATGACCATCGTTACGTGTGGAGGAATAAGGGGGAGGCTTGCAAGCCGAAAAACACCATCCCAACCGTGAAGTACAGGGGTTGCAGCATCATGTTGTGGGTGTGCT
This sequence comes from Hucho hucho, assembly GCA_003317085.1. Classification (NCBI taxonomy): domain Eukaryota; kingdom Metazoa; phylum Chordata; class Actinopteri; order Salmoniformes; family Salmonidae; genus Hucho; species Hucho hucho. The sequence continues at coordinate 38,276 of QNTS01007964.1, forward strand.
TTGCTGCAGGAGGGACTGGTGCACTTCACAAAATAGATGGCATCATGAGGAAGGAAAATAATATGGATATATATTGAAGCAACATCTCAAGACATCAGTCAGGAAGTTAAAGCTTGGTCGCAAATGGGTCTTCCAAATGGACAATGAACCCAAGCGTACTTCCAAAGTTGTGGCAAAATGGCTTAAGGACAACAAAGTCAAGGTATTGGAGTGGCCATCACAAAGCCCTGACCTCAATCCTATATAACATTTGTGGGCAGAACTGAAAAAGTGTGTGCGAGCAAGGAGGCCTACAAACCTGACTCAGTTACACCAGCTCTGTCAGGAGGAATGGGACAAAATTCACCCAACTTATTTTGGTAAGCTTGTGGAAAGCTACCCGAGACATTTAAAAAATTTAAAGGCAATGATACCAAAAACTAATCGAGTGTATGTAATCTTCTGACCCACTGGGAATGTGATGAAAGAAATAAAAGCTTAAATAAATCATTCTCTCTACAATTATTCGGACATTTCACATTCTTAAAATAAAGTGGTGATCCTAACTGACCAAAAACAGGGAATGTTTACTGGGATTAAATGTCAGGAATTGTGAAAAAGTGAGTTTAAATGTATTTGGCTAAGGTGTATGTAAACTTCCGACTTCAACTGTATCCTGGTTGTATGGTAAATGGGTTTAAAAGGGTAGTACCAGTATATATATATCCTGGTTGTATGATAATTGGATTAGAATGGGTAGTGCCTGTAGATATACATGCTGGTTGTATGATAATTGGATTAGAATGGGTAGTGACAGTATATAAACATCCTGGTTGTATGATAAATGGATTAGAATGGGTAGTGCCTGTAGATATACATCCTGGTTGTATGATAAATGGATTAGAATGGGTAGTGCCTGTAGATATATATCCTGGTTGTATGATAAATGGATTAGAATGGGTAGTGCCTGTAGATATGCATCCTGGTTGTATGATAAATGGATTAGAATGGATAGTGCCAGTAGATATAACAGAAGAAAGATTCACATACATGGTGCGAATCATTTGTATAAATCTAGCCCCTAAACCAAAATGTTCAAGAACAAGCCATAAATATTCCCACTCTAAGCGGTCAAAGGCTTTCTCTGCATGTAATGATAACACAGCACACGGGGTATCCAGATTGGAAGACTCAGCAACCACATGGAACATGCAGCTTATGTTATCGGCTGCCTGACGACCCGTAATAAACCCTGTTTGGTCAGGATGTACGAGCTTGTTAATAATGTTCTCTATTCGCATGGCTAGAACTTTGGCATACATCTTCATTTCCATTCAGATTAAACTGATTGGCTGAAAATTTGTACATTTTGTGAGCCCTTTTCCTTTCATAGGGATTAGGGATATCATATCTGTATTAATGTCTCTGTGGAATTGTCCTTTTTCAATAGCAATATTAAGTTATTGAAGGATAGCTGGTCTTAGGTCATCCTAAAATTTCAGAATGAGTTCAGGGGGTATTCCATCAATACCAGGCACTTTATCTTTCTTCATATTTAAAAGAGCAGCTTTCAGTTCAGATATAGTGTCAGGTTCCTCTAATACAACTGTTTCTTCTTGAGAGAGTTTGGGCAACATAAAGTTCTCCAGGAACTACGGACAAGCAGAAGTATCAAAGCTATATGAGGAACTGTATGAATCTGAATAATATGCTGTAAAAGTTATATTTGTTTCTGTAGGATCAGATATCAGTCCCTTAGTAGGGGATCTGACCAGCTGTACTGATCTTGTTTCAGCATGTTTAAGCAGCTAGGCCTACTCCCTTGAAAATAGTATTTTTGTCACACCTATCTAGACATGAATGTCAAAAAGTGATAAAACAGCTTGCAGGCCCAGTCTGTAATTCCACCAACAACTGACCCTCATACTGTTTGACTAATAACTCTTTATTCTCTGTCTGAACCATAGGCTTAGATAGACCACATCATTATTGTATCTGTTCCATTATAGTGTCTGTGACAGAGCAGGCAGTGGCATTGAGGCCATCTTCATTTTGAAGTAGTCAATTTTCTTCTTCTACTACTTTTACCGCTAAACAAACTGAAAGGGTGCAAACTGGCACCTAGACTGTGTTGTTTCAACAGGCATAAAGCCAAGGTTGGCGATTTACTGCCCCCTGCTGTAATGGAATGTTTCCATATGAGTATAGTTCATTGGCTGATCCCTCCTGATGACCTGGATGGAATTATGTGATCATTCCTTAACCCATAGGAAGTACCACTTAGTTGACTACTTCAAAATGGTGGAATACCTCAAAGGCCATCTTAGGCCTCGATCATTCTTTATGGCCTGAACTGAACTTCAGCATGACGCCATTTTAGCAAAAAGGCTAGAATAGCCAGTATAGAACAGCAATACACTAGTATTGAATGAATACACTTACATGTAACTCAATTCTATGGTCAATTACAGTTCTTCCCACAGATTTAGGTCAGCTATTTCCTTCCATGTTTAAGATGATTGTGTTTATGTAATTGCATTAATAGTTTAATCATCTGTCCTGAGGTAGGGTATTTCCATGGAGAAGGTGATTTGCATTGGCTGCTCATGCTTCAGTGGTCTGAGAGTGTTTATAGCCCTGAGAGTTTCAGACTGCAGGACTGAGATCTGTCCTGACACTTTAAGACTGCAGTGTTATCATTGTTGTGTCCAGTCTGTTGTCTTCTCAGAGCCATGTTTTCAATGCCTTTTATCTGGATTTTGAAGACTACTCAAAGCTAATATCTCCGTTTCAATTTCAGAGTCATCTGCACAACGTGTCCTGAATCAAGATGATAAAACAAAGTCTGTTCGTCTGGGAGAGAGTGTGTCTATCAGTGCCGTTGCAAGTTCAACCGGTATTGATGATGACATGAGCTGGTACCTGCAGAAACCTGGACAGGCTCCTAAACTCCTCATCTATAAAGTAAAAACTCTTCAGTCTGGAACACCATCTAGATTCAGTGGCAGTAGATCAGGTACTGAGTACACTCTTACAATCACTGGTGTCCAAGCTGAAGATGCAGGAGATTACTATGGTATGGGTGTATATGGTGGACCAGTGTTCACACAGTGAATTAGAGTCGTACAAAAACCTCCCTCAGTCAGACTGCACAGAGACTGTACTGCTGCAGCTGGAACTGCTACAGGTGTTGAGGAGCAACAGACTATGACATGAAACACTGGTTCACTGAACACACAACTCAGGTCTTAGTTATATGACATCTCCAAGCATAAATAACAACAGCTTTACTTAGCCCCATACAGAAGATCTGGTTACAACTCAAAAATGAATCTCAAATACACCACATAGTTTAGTCATGATCAAAACCAACAGCTATATCTCATAACCCCCTCCCATGTCTATAACAGTCAGATAATGTGGTTCTGCTCCTGTCCCCAGATATTCACTGTCCCAAGGGGTTCTACCCACTACCCACCCTCACTCACCCCCTACCAACCTTCTCATGTCCATGTTGTTACAGAGCAGTTTAGTCTTTGTTTAACAACCCCAAGTTCACAGATATTCACTTCTATTTATTTTACAGTACAAATTAGGGACACCTTGTTTGACATTAATACAAAGCATTTTATTTTCTGAACATGTCCAATCTGAAAGCAAAATCAATAAAACCACAGGTAGATTTAAAGATGCAGAATCCCAGATTGATGCCCAGAGATGAAGCTCTAGATAGATATTTAGAATGATAGAATGACAGATAGGTAGGTGTTCTCTGTGTACAGGGTGTCTACTGGGAGCAGTGGTGTGGCTCCAGTGTGTGAGTGACGGGGGGCTGGTCCTTTAGGGTGGCCTCACAGGTGACTGAGCCAGCCTTCCTCCACTGGTCAGTGGGGAGGGTGAGGCTGCTGCTCCAGCTGTAGTGGCCGTCCTTCTCCAGGACCTCCAGGCTCTGGCTGCCCTGCAAGGCCCCTCCGGCCCCAAGCCTCCAACCCAGCTTCCAGCCCTCCGGGAAGCCCTTGTTGGCCAGGCACACTAGGGCCACATTCCCCTGGTCCTGCTCCTCACTGGAGGGGAGTAGGACGGTCAGGGAGGGACGTACCACACCCACTAGGAGAGAGAAGTTGATGGGGGAAAGGAGAGATGACATGTAAGGGACAAGACTGGACAAGACCCTTGAAGAACTTTCAACAACTTTAATATAAAGAAAAAAATCTGATACTGTATAAAATAAAACAGTGTCTGTGAAAATGGCAGGTTGTTTATATATATTCTACAGACTCTTTCACTTCCCTCCAATAACATCTACGAAGCATGACCACACACTACAGTCAGTGATGTGTTAAGTTACAGTATAGATATTAAACTTACAATATAAAATGTTTAATAATGCTGCTGAACTGGTTTAGTGTTTTTAAAGACATTAAACACAAAAACTATTATTACAGATATTTGGTAGATTACGTTTTTGTCATTGAATGATCATCAGCGCATATGGAAACATTGCAAATAATCTGAATTAAATAAATTAAACTTCAAAATCTACAAATATTTCTTAATTATCACTTTTTCGGACTTTATGAATGTTAAAATAAATGTATTATAATAATGATACATCTCTTGTACTTACAGTCAACGATGAGTTTGGTGCCGCCTCCGAAAGTGTACCACAGTGATACAGACTATTTGAACGGCCATACAAAAACCTCCTGCACTTTACACACATCAGTAACTCTCAAAACAACACACATTCAACCCTACCACTGATTGTCTGTAAAAAAAAAAAAAAACACACACACACACACACACACACACACACACACACACACACACACACACACACACACACATATATATATACAGATTATTTCACCCTTGACTATAAAATATAAATGTTGTGGATATCAAATATATCTGACAAATGTTAAATACTAAATTACAGGCCTTCCCACAGATTTAGGTCAGCTATTTCCTTCCATGTTTAAGATGATTGTGTTTATGTAATTGCATTAACAGTTTAATCACCTGTCCTGAGGTAGGGCATTTCCATCGAGGAGGTGATTTGCATTGGCAGCTCATGCTTCAGTGCTCTGGGAGTGTTTATAGCCCTGACAGTTTCAGACTGCAGTACTAAGAGCTGTCCTTCAACACAACAGAAACCACGACAACCATGACTCTGATCACCATCTTCATCTGGACACTGGTCTGCTGCTGCCTCAAAGGTCTGTTCAAACTCTTACAATGGAAAATGACATATTGTTGAGTGCCTCGTATAATGTTTGAAATTAATCAATAATTAATGGACCTGAATTCAATATTACTATTCATTATTTCCTTTTCAGAATCCAGAGGTCAGGTGACTGTGACTCAGGCTCCTGTAGTGAC
>QNTS01007967.1:15664-35685 GCA_003317085.1 Hucho hucho
TAGGGTCTAGGGGTCGATCATAGGGCGTAGGGTCTAGGTTTCGATCATAGAGTGTAGGGTCTAGGGGTCGACCATAGAGTGTAGGGTCTAGGGTTCGACCATAGGGCGTAGGGTCTAGAGTTCGATCATAGAGTGTAGGGTCTAGGGGTCGATCATAGGGCGAAGGGTCTAGGGTTCGATCATAAGGCGTAGGGTCTAGGGGTCGATCATAGGGCGTAGGGTCTAGGGTTCGTCATAGGCCGTAGGGTCTAGGGCTCAGTTTGGGATTGGGACATAGTTTGATGCTTTGAGAACTCAGCAGTAAACTCAGCGGAAGACTTTAGGGGTTGACTTTGTCAAAAGTCATAAAACAGCAACAATATGAATACATTTTGCTCAATGGAAATGTTTCCCCTTATGATACAGTATCAAAACAGGAAACAATCAAATATAGGTTACACAGGTTTTTAAAAAACCAGTGTGCGTCCGAAATGGCACACTATTCCTGGTCAAACGTAGTACACATTAAGGGAAAAGGGAGCCAGTTGGGACGCAAACCCTATTGTTTGTTTCCAGCTTTGTTTAGTCAGGTAACACTTTAAATGGACTGGCCCAATTGTCACATAAGCATCATATGATCATTCATAACCATTCATAAGGTTGACATAGGAGTTGACATTAGACTTAATGTCTAGCAGTGAAACGTTAACGCTAAAAGGTATCACAGAACAGTCATATAAAGCGCGATGTGGCTTTATAAAGGACCTCTCAACAGGTTAAAGGTGTATTGTGAGTGGAATTACAGAGGTGTAGCTATCGTTTAATCACATCTAGCACTTCTATGGTTTTAACCCGTAATAATGCTAGGGTCAGGGGGTTAGGTTTTTGAAACACTGCTGGATAGGCCGGCGGTACACACAAAAAAAAAACAAAAAAAACAACGTCTTCGCCAAAACATAGCAAATAAATTAAATCAGCTTGTTCTTTATATTCAAATATTAAAACTTGGAAATTATTTAAAAAAAAAAAAAACACAGCCCAATTATTATTCAATGATAGGCACATCATTTTTGTTTCTCTCTCCCTGTTTTATAATACAACATTCAGCACCACAAACTACCCACAGGATCCATATTAATAACAAAACCATTCCTGGGTTTCACCTCTTGTCACTCCCGTTGTTATGAACGTTCTCAAGTTATCGGCGGCGCCTAAAGCGGTGACACGCCCAGTCATTTCCGGACGGAGGCTAACTACTGTTTCGTCTAAATTACACTATAGTGTCCTGGAAATACCATGACATTGCTGAAGTTGTCAAATATTTAGTAGAAGAAAAAAAAAAACTTTTGCCAGCAAATGTACTTAGCAAAGTTTGTCAAAAAATAGCTAGCTAGCTAACGTTATACTGCATCTGAAGTCAATCTGGCGACATCAAAATTATGACAAAAGGTTTTTCCTACTAATTATTTGCCTCCTTTTGAATGGCATTGTATTTCCAAGCCACTTGTAATGCACTTGTGATTAAATCTTCATCAGCGCTCATTGACCATGCATTGAGTAGAACGCTCAGTCAGGCGTCAGCTCAAAACAATAGTGTGACAAAACATGCAACCATCAATACAAACAAACATGAAATAGAAATAAACAAATAAAAGTCTTTGGTCAGTTGAGTGTCTCTGTCTGTCTCTGTCTGTCTCTGTCTGTCTCTGTGTCTGTGTCTGTGTCTGTGTCTGTGCCTGTCTGTCTGTGTCTGTGTCTGTGTCTGTCTGTGTCTGTCTGTGTGTCTCTGTGTGTGTCTGTGTGTCTGTGTGTCTGTGTGTGTCTTTGTGTGTCTGTGTGTGTGTCTGTGTGTGTGTCTGTGTGTGTGTCTGTGTGTGTGTCTGTGTGTCTGTGTGTCTATGTGTGTGTGTGTGTGTGTCTGTGTGTGTGTGTGTCTGTGTGTGTGTGTCTGTGTGTCTGTGTCTGTGTCTGTCTGTGTGTCTCTGTGTGTGTCTGTGTGTCTGTGTGTCTGTGTGTGTCTGTGTGTGTCTTTGTGTGTCTGTGTGTGTGTCTGTCTGTGTGTCTGTGTGTCTGTGCGCGTGTGTGTGTGTGCACGTGTGTGTGTGTGCACGTGTGTGTGTGTGTGTGTTTGTGTGTGTGTGTGTGTTGTGTGTCTGTGCGCGTGTGTGTGTGTGCACGTGTGTGTGTGCACGTGTGTGTGTGCGCATGTGTGTGTGTGAATATTACATGACCAAGGTCCTAGCAGAGTAAGTTGTGATGTATTTATGGTTCTGCTCTAAAGCCAAGACTTGGTCCTCCACCTTCCCACAAGCCACTTGGTCCCAAGTGTTGAGCTGCTGGGAGAGAGAGAGAGAAAGGTAGGTTTTGCATGACATTATTGACAAGTTACATAAATCACTTTGAAAGCTTTGTGACCCTCTAGCAACAGTGGGCATACACTTGTAGCAGTGTACACACACACACACACACACACAGTCTTGTATAACTAAAGTTGTGGGGACACACAATTCCTTAACCCACTAACCCTAACCTTAAACCTAACCCTAACCCTAGCTCCTAACACGGAACCCAAACCGGCTGCGCGCGTGCTTCATCGTACATACATGTATTTTGTCCCCCCACACCAAACGCGATCACGACACGCAGGTTAAAATATCAAAACAAACTCTGAACCAATTATATTAATTTGGGGACAGGTCGAAAAGCATTAAACATTTATGGCAATTTAGCTAGCTAGCTTGCACTTGCTAATTTGTCCTATTTAGCTAGCTTGCACTTGCTAGCTAATTTGTCCTGGGTTATAAACATTGAGTTGTTATTTTACCTGAAATGCACAAGGTCCTCTACTCCGCCAATTAATCCACACATAAAACGGTCAACCGAATCGTTTCTAGTCATCTCTCCTCCTTCCAGGCTTTTTCTTCTCTGGACTTTATATTGCGATTGGCAACTTTCATAAATTAGGTGCATTACCGCCACCGACCTCGTTACGCTTTCAGTCACCCATGTGGGTATAACCAATGAGGAGATGGCACGTGGGTACCTGTTTCTATAAACCAATGAGGAGATGGGAGAGGCAGGACTTGCAGCGCGATCTGCGTCACAAATAGAACTGACTTCTATTTTAGCCCTTGGCAACGCAGACGCTCGTTGGCGCTCGCGAACAGTGTTGGTGCAATAATTTAATAATATAGATTTCTAAATTTACTTTGCAACGGTCGCACACGAGATGCGAGCGGTGTACTCAGCCTGTAACCCTAAACCTAACCCTAAACCTAATTCTAACCCTAGCTCCTAACCCTAAACCGAATTCTAACCCTAGCCCCTAAACCTAATTCTAACCCTAGCTCCTAACCCTAAACCGAATTCTAACCCTAGCCCCTAAACCTAATTCTAACCCTAGCTCCTAATCCTAATTTTAACCCTAACCCTAGCTCCTAACCCTAAACCTAATTCTAACCCTAGCTAAACCTAATTTTAACCCTAACCCTAGCTCCTAACCCTAAACCTAATTCTAACCCTAACCCTAACCCTAACCCTAGCTCCTCACCCTAAACCTAACCCTAACCCTAAACCTAATTCTAACCCTAAACCCCCTAGAAATAGCATTTGACCTTGTGGGGACCAACAAAATGTCCCCAGTTGGTTACATTTTTAGTTGTTTACTGTTCTTGTGGGGACTTCTGATCACAACAAATATAGTTGAACTCGTCCAAACACACACACGCACAAACCTGTAGTGGGCTGCCCAGAGGCCGACGGGGGAGGTGGTAGGGTTTGTGTCCGTCTTCATTCAGTACAGAACTAGTCAGCAGATCCTAGAGAGAGAGAGAGAGGGAGAGAGAGAGAGAGAGAGAGAGAGAGACACAGAAAGAGAGAGAGAGAGAGAGAGCGGGAGGGAGAGAGAGAGAGAGAGAGAGAGAGAGAGAGAGAGAGAGAGAGAGAGAGTACAGAACTAGTCAGCAGAAAAACATAATACATTATACAATATATATCATTATATATATACATTATACAATCCATGTACATAAACAACAAGTGCGGGATAAAATTGTCAAAGAACACATTTCTTTCCACAGGGCCGTGGGATGAGGCAGGGATGCAGCTTGAGAAGCCATCTTCTTCAACAGTTTGGACACATCGACTCATTCAAGGGTTCATTATTTTTACTATTTTCTGCATTGTAGAATAATAGTGAAGCCATCAAAACTATGATAGTGAAGACATCAAAACACACACTTCTGCCCTCAGGGCATGGACTCCATGTTGACTCCAAGGCTTCCCCACGGTTGTGTCAAGTTGGCTGGATGTCCTTTGGGTGGTGGACCATTCTTGATACACAGGAAACTGTTGAGAGTGAAAAACCCAGCGGTGTTGCAGTTCTTGACACAAACCGGTGCTCTTGGCACCTACTACCAAATCAAATCAAATCAAAGCTTCGCGGCTGTGCTACCCTTTGTAGTCTGTAATAGTTTGCAAGCCCTGCCTCATAAGACGAGCGCCAGAGCCGGTGTAGTATGATTCAATCTTAGCCCTGTACTGACGCTTTGCCTGTTTGATGGTTCGTCGCAGGGCATAGCAGGATTTCTTATAAGCTTCCGGGTTAGAGTCCCACTCCTTGAAAGCGGCAGCTCTACCCTTTAGTTCAGTGTGAATGTTGTCTGTAATCCATGGCTTCTGGTTGGGGTATGTACGTACAGTCACTGTGGGGACAACGTCCTCAATGCAGTTATTGATAAAGCCAGTGACTGATGTGGTGTACTCCTCAATGCCATCGGAAGAATCCCGGAAGTTCCAGTCTGTGATAGCAAACTGCTTCATCTGACCACTTTTATAGACCGAGTCACTGGTGCTTCCTGCTTTAATTTGAGCTTGTGAGCAGGAATCAGGAGGATAGAGTTGTGGTCGGATTTACCAAATGGAGGGCGAGGGAGAGCTTTGTACACGTCTCTGTGTGTGGAGTACAGGTGATCTAGAATTTTTTTCCCTCTGGTTGCACATTTAACATGTTGATAGAAATTAGGTAGAACTGATTTAAGTTTCCCTGCATTAAAGTCTCCGGCCACTAGGAGCGCCACTTCTGAATGAGTGGTTTCCTGTTTGCTTATTTCCTTATACAGCTGACTGAGGGCGGTCTTAGTGCCAGCATCCGTCTGTGGTGGTAAATAAACAGCCACGAAAAGTATAGCTGAAAACTCTCTAGGCAAGTAGTGTGATCTGCAATTTATCACAATATACTCTACTTCAGGCAAGCAAATCTAGAGACTTCCTTAGATTTCGTGCACCAGCTGTTGTTTACAAATATGCACAGACTGCCCCCCCCCCCCCNNNNCCCCCCCCTCGTCTTACCGGAGTGTGCTGTTCTATTTTGCCGGTGCAGTGTGTATCCCGCTAGCTGAATATCCATGTCGTCATTCAGCCACGATTCCGTGAAACATAGGATGTTGCAGTTTTTAATGTCCCGTTGGTAGGATATCCGTGATCGTACCTCATCTAATTTATTGTCCAATGATTGCACGTTGGCGAGTAGTATTGACGGTAGCGGCAGCTCTCCCACTCGCCGTCTCCGGGTCCTGACCAGGCATCAGGCTCTTTGCCCTCTGTACCTGCGTCGCTTCCTCTTGTAAATAACGGGGATGTCAGCCCTGTGGGGTGTTTGGAGAATATATTTTGCTTCCTCCTTGTTGTAGAAAAAATCTTCGTCTAATCCGAGGTGAGTGATCGCTGTCCTGATATCCAGAAGCTTTTTTTTGCCGTAAGATACGGTTGCAGAAACATTATGTACAAAATAAGTTACAAATAACGCGAAGAAAACCCACATAATAACACAATTGGTTAGGCGCCGGTAAAACTGCCATTTCATCCGGCGCCATTTTCTACTACCATACCCCGTTCAAAGGCACTTAAATATTTTGTCTTGTCCATTAACCCTCTGAATGGCACAGATACGCAATCCATGTCTCAATTGCCTCAAGGCTTAAAAATCCTTCTTTAACCTGTCTCCTCCCCTTCTCTACTCTGGATTTTCACTTGGTCAGTCTACAGTCATAGAAAAAGCAGGTGTTCTTAAAGTTTTGTCCACTCAGTGTATACAACCATTATTCATCCCGGTAAGAGAGGCAGAGCAGTCAGAAGGCTGCGGTGCGTCAAGGGTTAAGGAGTTGAAAGGTGAAAGGTTGAAAGGGTTAAGAGATGACAGGTGTGTAGCGCTGCAGTCCCCCCCTCAAAGCACTCTTGGCAACGGCATGGGTTCGAATCCAGGCCCCACCCACTGTACTACCTTCTATATCTTTAACCCTCAAACTCAACTCTGGACATCCAAGACAGTTTCACTGCATTTTCTTCAGGGACTGCTTTAGACCTGGGACACCTGGGTGGGTGCAATGAATTACCAGGCTCTGGACCTCATAGGGTAAGAGTTGACTACCCCTGCACTCCACATTCATTATAAAAAAAATAATTATGAAAAAAGAGTAGACTGGAGGAGGAGGAAGAGGAGGAGGACATGTGACATACCGGTACTTCCTGTGCGGGGCCGGAGGGGGAGAAGAGCTGGGCGTGGATGTCTGGCCCCTCCCACTGCAGATAGGGCGACTCCGTCTGGAACACAACCACAACTATAGTCAGAGCACGGTCAAATGCCTGGTCAGAACCACAGAATAGAACCACAGGGTCAGAGCACGGTCAAATGCCTGGTCAGAACCACAGAATAGAACCACAGGGTCAGAGCACGGTCAAATGCCTGGTCAGAACCACAGAATAGAACCACAGGGTCAGAGCACATCCACACGTATAGATTGATGTAAAGTACCTCTTGTTTGATCTTCTTTAAGGCTGGCTGTTGTTCTGAGGAGCCCCCGACTGAGACAACACACTCCATAGGTTCCTGTTTTATACACTCTACCATGGAAGACCTGAACGGCGTCAGAGTACGAGGAGACGACTCCAAGAGGGAACGACGGATAGTAGGAGTCCTGAACCTGAGAGAGAGAGAGAGAGAGAGAGAGAGAGAGAGAGAGAGAGAGAGAGAGAGAGAGAGAGAGAGAGAAATGAGAGAGAGAGAGAGGAGCGAGAGAAAGAGAGGACCGAGAGAGAGAGAGAGAGAGCGAGAAAGAGAGAGAGAGAGAGACAGGGGAGAGAGAGAAAGAGACAGGGGAGAGAGAGAGACAGAGCGCAGGTGAATTTTACACAATTTTCATGGAGGTTAATTATTATTATTATCTGATTAATCATTACTGTTACACAACTTGCTGTCAATAAGAAGAGTAGAAAAATAGATGCGTACATGCCGTTCTCTTTTTGGTGTCGGGGTGGAGGTGTGGCCAGCAGGGATTTCTGGGAGCTCATTGGTAAGCTGTGGCTGTCTGATTGGTTGAAAAGCTGCAGGAGAAAAAATATTGACAGGGTGTGAACAGGATCACAGTTACATCTACAACAACATGGAGGAAAGAGTGGCTAGGGTAGTGTATAAAGTCAGAAAATCTGCTGTCTCAGCCACTGCCTGTCACCAAGGGAGTACCCCAAGGCTCGATCCTAGGCCCCACCAAAACAAAAGGTCATGTGGTTTGGTAAGAAGAATGCCCCTCTCCCCACAGGTGTGATTACTACCTCTGAGGGTTTAGAGCTTGAGGTTGTCACCTCATACAAGTACTTGGGAGTATGGCTAGACGGTACACTGTCCTTCTCTCAGCACATATCAAAGCTGCAGGCTAAAGTTAAATCTAGACTTGATTTCCTCTATCGAATCGCTCCTCTTTCACCCCAGCTGCCAAACTAACCCTGATTCAGATGACCATCCTACCCATGCTAGCTTACAGAGATTTATAGATCGGCAGGTAAGGGTGCTCTCAAGCGGCTAGATGTTCTTTACCATTCGGCCATCAGATTTGCCACCAATGCTCCTTATAGGACACATTACTGCACTCTATACTCCTCTATAAACTGGTCATCTCTGTATACCCGTCGCAAGATGTTGATGCTTATTTATAAAACCCTCTTAGGCCTCACTCCCCCCTATCTGAGATATCTACTGCAGTCCTCATCCTCCACATACAACACCCATTCTGCCAATCACATTCTGTTAAAGGTCCCCAAAGCACACACATCCCTGGGTCGATCCTCTTTTCAGTTTGCTGCAGCTAGCGACTGGAACGAGCTGCAACAAACACTCAAACTGGACAGTTTTATCTCCCTCTTCTTTCAAAGACTCAATCATGGACACTCTTACTGACAGTTGTGGATGCTTTGCGTGATGTATTGTTGTCTCTACCTTTGTGCTGTTGTCTGTGCCCAATAATGTTTGTACCATGTTGTGTTGCTACCAGGCAGCCAGTCTATAGTATAGTAGTCAGTCTATACTATAGCAGCCAGTCTATAGTATAGTAGTCAGTCTATCGTATAGTAGTCAGTCTATAGCAGTGGTCACCAACCTTTAATATTACCCTAGGCAGCCAGTCTATAGTGTAGTAGTCAGTCTATAGTATAGTAGTCAGTCTATAGTATAGTAGTCAGTCTATAGTATAGTAGTCAGTCTATACTATAGTAGTCAGTCTATAGTATAGTAGTGAGTCTATAGTATAGTAGTCAGTCTATTGTATAGTAGTCAGTCTATACTATAGTAGTCAGTCTATACTATAGTAGTCAGTCTATAGCATAGTAGTCAGTCTATAGCATAGTAGTCAGTCTATAGTATAGTAGTCAGTCTATAGTATAGTAGTCAGTCTATACTATAGCAGCCAGTCTATAGTATAGTAGTCAGTCTATCGTATAGTAGTCAGTCTATAGCAGTGGTCACCAACCTTTAATATTACCCTAGGCAGCCAGTCTATAGTGTAGTAGTCAGTCTATAGTATAGTAGTCAGTCTATCGTATAGTATTCGGTCTATAGCAGTGGTCACCAACCTTTAATATTACCCTAAGCAGCCAGTCTATAGTATAGTAGTCAGTCTATAGTATAGTAGTCAGTCTATACTATAGTAGTGAGTCTATAGTATAGTAGTCAATCTATAGTATAGTAGTCAGTCTATAGTATAGTAGTCAGTCTATACTATAGTAGTCAGTCTATAGTATAGTAGTCAGTCTATAGTATAGTAGTGAGTCTATAGTATAGTAGTCAGTCTATTGTATAGTAGTCAGTCTATACTATAGTAGTCAGTCTATACTATAGTAGTCAGTCTATAGCATAGTAGTCAGTCTATAGCATAGTAGTCAGTCTATAGTATAGTAGTCAGTCTATAGCATAGTAGTCAGTCTATACTATAGTAGTCAGTCTATACTATAGTAGTCAGTCTATTGTATAGTAGTCAGTCTATAGTATAGTAGTCAGTCTATACTATAGTAGTCAGTCTATACTATAATAGTCAGTCTATACTATAGTAGTCAGTCTATAGTATAGTAGTCAGTCTATACTATAGTAGTCAGTCTATAGTATAGTAGTCAGTCTATAGTATAGTAGTCAGTCTATACTATAGTAGTCAGTCTATACTATAGTAGTCAGTCTATAGTATAGTAGTCAGTCTATACTATAGTAGTCAGTCTATAGTATAGTAGTCAGTCTATANTTAACTTCTTTGGCAGCAGCGCACGAGGTGACCGTTTTGGAGAGCCTGGCGTGCCCAAAGTAAAATGCCTCCCATTCAGGCCCAGAAAATAGGATATGCACATATTTAGTACCATTGGATAGGAAACACTCTGAATTTTCTAAAAGTGTTAACATTTTGTCTGTGAGTATAACAGAACGGATATGGCAGGCGAAACCCCGAGGAATTTCTGTCCTGGAAAAAGTGATTTTGACAGATTGCCTCATTTAGAACCCCTCCCTTATGAAAATGCCCATATAAGGGCATATGAATGCAGTACCTATTGCTTCCTCTGGATGTCAACAGTCTCGAGAAAGTGTTCAGATTCTTTTTAGATGCTTTTAGAGCAGAGAAGAAGACGAATAAGGAAGTGTCCACGCAGATGTCAATAGAGTAAAACGCGCGTTCACGGCTGGCACGCTCTGTGGTTTTTTCCTTTCTTATCGCACAGTTTATATTCCAGTTGAAATATTATACTATTTATACATAAAAGTGTTCCTAAGGATACATTTACAATTATGTTTGATTGTTCTTGGACAAGTTTATAGGTATAAGTTGAACGAGTTCTCTTCACGTTTCAATGGAGGAGTCGACGCTCTATTTTCTCATTATAACGAGATTTATGGATATAATACATTACTTTTTCTAACAAAAGAACCATGGATTGTATTCGTTGGACACTTGGGAAGCCCTCAGCAGAAGTTCTTCAAAAGGTAATTGATTTGTTTTCGCTGTGAAATGTGTTTTGTGTGAACCGTGATGGCTTATGAATTCATGCTAATGGAAAAATATGTGGGGTGCTACACTCAAACAATCAAATGTGGTGCTTTCGCCGTAAAGCCTTTTTGAAATCTGACAATGCTGTGATATTGCCAAGAAACAGAGCTTTTGATGACTATGAAGCACTTGTATATTGATGCATGTTTAATAATTCAACTTTTGGATTTTGAATTTTGCGCCTTGCATTTCACCAGGTAGTGTCGGGAGCTAGCGCCCCACCGCTCCCTAAGAAGTTAAGCTACCTGCGAGGATGAGAAGTGCATGGAGCAGACGAAACCGGCCAATGAAAACGCACGGTTGTCAGTCCCTGAGCCCTGACTGGGCAAGCCCCTGTCCGTTCTGGACAAGCTTCTATCAGAGAGCTGTCTGGTGCTGAGCTCACCCAATGAGGAGCGCCTCTGAGGAGGGACAAGAGCGACAGAGCAGTTTAAGACTAGCTTCAGATCTAGTCTAGGTTTACAGTAGCAGTAGAATATCTTGGTTGAGAGAAGTCTTGGGCCATGGCTGTCTTGCAGACATATTGTCTTATAGCGCCGTTGACTCACAGGTTTGATGAATAAGCATTTAGAATGAACTCCGTCCTCTACAATGAAGTTTTCTATCTCTGTATCTCTGTATCTCTGTATCTCTGTATCTCTCTATCTCTGTATCTCTCTATCTCTCTATCTCTCTATCTCTGTCGTATTCAAATACATCTGCCCTCCATCAACACACGCACGCACACAGACACACACACACACAGACACACACACACACACACACAGACACACACACACACACACAGACACACAGACACACAGACACACACACACACACACACACAAAGAGTCGTCTTACCGAGTCGATGACTGAGTCCATGAACTCCGGGAGGTTGGAGAGGGCGTGGTTGTCATGGTGACTGTTGTTGTTATTGTTGTTGTTATTGTTGTTGTTATTGTTGTTGTTGATGCTGCTGCTGTGTGAGGTGCAGGGGGCGGTGGCCTGGTAGTGATGACCTCGGCTCTCTGAACTGGTACGACCCCCCCAGCTGGAGAACGGAATGATCTGAAAGAGAGAGAGAGAGAGAGAGAGAGAGAGAGAGAGAGAGAGAGAGAGAGAGAGAGAGAGAGAGAGAGAGAGATATTCATGTTTACTGTTCATTTCTGATTGTTCCAGAGGTCAGAGAGAGAGAGCAAACTAAAATTTTATTTGGACCTAAACAGAGAGTACACAGTGGCAAAATACCCGACCACTGTGACTGACGCAAAATTAAGGAAAGCTTTGACTATGTACAGACTCAGTGAGCATAGCCTTGCTATTGAGAGAGGATGCCGTAGGCAGACCTGGCTCTCAAGAGAAGACAGGCTCTGTGCACACTGCCCACAAAATGAGGTGAAACTGAGCTGCACTCCCTAAACTCCTGCCAAATGTATGACCATATTAGAGACGCATATTTCCCTCAGATTACACAGACCCACAAAGAATTAGAAAACAAATAACATTTTACACTCCCATATCTACTGGGTGAAATACCACAGTGTGCCATCACAGCAGCAAGATGTGTGACCTGTTGCCACAAGAAAAGGGCAACCAGTGAAGAACAAACACCATTGTAAATACAACCCATATTTATGTTTATTTATTTTCCCTTTTGTACTTTAACCATTTGTACATCGTTACAACACTGTATATAGACATAATACCAGAACATAATAATATAATAAAATAATGTATTATAATATATAATACAGAATATAGAACCTTAATATTGTTGAGCAATATTGCCATAATTGGGCCCTGCCAGTAAATTAAAAAAAATACGAACATGACTTCCCTACCCCCCCAAAAAAACGTTAATATGGCAGTGAATGCAGTCAAAAGAAAAAGCCTGCATTGTATGCAACCAAATTGAAATTATTCAAAATCAACATCCAATTTGAATTTGGACCAAAATATTTGACAGCGTAATCCTACCAATAGCTTTTTACGGAAGTGGGGTTTGGGGGCCACTCAATAAACTGGACTTTAAAATGTGGGACAGACATCCCCACATGCAGAATTCTGTTTGGAAAGCCCAGAGAAATACATATAATGTAGGGCAGATTTGGGCTGTTTGCCAGTGGTAATGAAAATACAGAAAATATCATAACATTTTTTTGTTACACCTAAATTCAAGTCCAAATTCAAGTCTCCAGTTTAAAGCACTTCAAACCCAAGAGCTGAGCCCAGAAACGAGCCCTCTCAGTCAGCTGGTGTTGGACCTAACCAACCAAGCTGACACCAGCACTGCTTCAAAAGAAAGATTTCCAATAAACAAAATCATGAACCAATCAAAGGACTCATATTTACAACATTGGAAAAACGGAACAAAATCCCAAAGCCGACTAAATTGCTATCTGG
Source organism: Hucho hucho (assembly GCA_003317085.1). Lineage (NCBI taxonomy): Eukaryota > Metazoa > Chordata > Actinopteri > Salmoniformes > Salmonidae > Hucho > Hucho hucho. The sequence goes on from QNTS01007967.1 coordinate 28,381, forward strand.
CCCTAAACAGAGAATATGAATTGGCTGATTATCTCTACTCTGTCAGAGATACGAAGCAGAGACAGATCCTTACCAAGTACAGGCTGAGTGACCACCAATTGGCAATAGAAACTGGCAGACATAAAAAGACATGGCTACCCAAAGAGGAGCGTGTCTGTGGTCACTGCACGACAGGGGAGGTGGAAACAGAGATGCACTTTCTCCTTTACTGTGATAAATATTCCTCACCAAAATATTCATTATTCACAGAAATTACTACATTTATTCCAAATTTTAACGTATTAAACCCAGAGGAAAAACCCAAAACACTCATGGGCGAAGGAGCAACAGCTCCTCTTGCAGCCAAATGTGTATTTGCCTGCCATAGCCTGAGGGACACTGGATAATAACATCATCGTAGTAAACAGTGACGTACCTATTATTAGTATAATTGTTATTATTATTATTGTTGTTGTTGTGATTATTATTCCAAATAGTAGTGGCATGGGTAATAGGGGTGAGGGTAGTGATAGCAGTTTAGTGATGATGATGATGGTAGTTGTAGTACTGATGTAATGGTGAAGATGACCGTTATAAGTTAGTTACATTACAGCCTTTTATATGTAGTTATAGTTCTACTATTGACCGTTACCATTTAAATTGTTGTTATTTTTTGGTATTATTCTTCACTACCGTTTTAAATGAGTATTCTTTTTTATTCTTCATTATTTTTATGTATTTTTATTACAATTTATACATTGTTGCTTGGCAATATTGACGCAATGTTTTTCATGCCGATAAAGCAGCTTGAATTTGAATTTGAGAAAGAGAGAGAGAGAGAGAGAGAGAGAGAGAGAGAGAGAGAGAGAGAGAGAGAAGGAAGTTAGAGTTGGTAGGAGGGTGGCTGTGGTGGTGGCAGTGGGCAGGGGGGTTGCACAAGGGGGTCACAACACACACAGCGAGATAAGGGCGATTTCATCACTACTGTGAAATAGACCCCCAGATGTTTCCTCCTCCTACACACACACACACACACACCACTCACAGGTAGTGCAGGCTGTCCCCTCAGCTCATTCTCTGTTGACATCAGCAGCAGCTCAATCTCCTTCACCCTCTTCTCCTTCTCTGGGTCCTCCTCACCATAATGTCTCTACAGAGAGAAAGGTAGAGAGAGAGAGAGAGAGAGAGAGAGAGAGAGAGAGGGGGGGGGGGGGAGAGAGAAAAGGCTCTTTTAAAATACCAGTCATTCATGAAAAAGTTTTCAATGAAATACCATGAGCACATTTTGTTTGCACCCAAATCAATGTGGGCCCCTTGGTCGGTAATTTGATCATGATTACTACAATTTTAGATAGCTGGCCGGTAGACTAATTTACCAAAACCACATTTTGTTGCTGTTGAAGATTGGCAAAACAAGAGAAAAACTGCTGAGGCACAACCTTTCTTTTCTATGTGACTAGAGAAACAGTTTCTCTAAAACTAATATACACACACACACACACACACACACAGTATATCAATGAAATTCAGATAATGAGTGGTCATATATTGTTATATACCACCCAGGTACATTGTACACAACACTGTAATTGAAGCACACTAGCTGATGCAGAATGACAATGTAGTATTTTACAGACACATCCATATAGGATTTGGTTTCATTTATAATGTACCAATATAGAAATGCACAGTGTTCAGCTAACTATTTATGTGATATTTTATTTATTTTATAGCTTTGGGTAATATGTTCTAAACTCTTGAGTATAAAAAAAAACAAATCCCCAAACGGGTAAAAACGCGTGTAACATTTAAAACCGTCCGTTGTGTTTGTAGTCATCTTTCACCACGCAACCGTTCAACCCGTTTACTGTGGAAAATATAATGATAACAATTGGTTTTAATCACCAAAACAGCAACCTAATGATACCTTCTCAATGTTAGTCCAACAGCCCCCCCCCCAACCCCCCCCCAAAAAACAAATGTAAGATAAGTTTCAAAATTGCCCTTCTGAATGTAGTATGCTACAGTACTGTAAATTACAGTACATTACTCTGTTTTCACATTAGGCAATACACTTCCACTACCCATTAAAATGGACTGAACATCAAATGGCCCATCATCTATATCCACTGGGTGATCAATAGACAATTGTAGACATATTTCAGGTAATCAAATAAAGGAAATGAAAAGAACATCATGTTTAACAGGTGTCAAAGCCAGTCTGGTAGCGTCTGGCCGTAGGTTCTCATCAAAATCTCAGTATATATCCTCGTTGTTCATGCACCTGGGGGGGGGGGGGGGGGGACCTTGTGTGTGCGAATCCAAGCCTGGCGTAGGTCTGGATTGAAATCATCGCATGCCTCATCCATGGCCTGACTGAGGGCGGTACGCTCATAGAGAAGGCAATCATACATCTCCCACCTGTATTGTAAACGTGTATTGTATTTCACAGTATTGAATTTATACTATATATTATATTGTATTTATATTTAACTCGTAGTGGTTAGCATTGCTAGCAGATACTGATAGACGTAGTCATTGGCTCACGGAACGACCTCTAACTTCCTTCATACTGTACGTAGAGAGGTACAAATAGAATCCACGAGTTTATCTGGTTCTGGGGAAGTAGATCAAAATCCCAACGTATCCCTTTAAGTTGAAAATGACTCTGTCCTGCTTCCTTTTCACAAGACATATTGATGACAAGTTGCTCTTCGTAACGAGAAAATCTGACAAAGATTATTATTATTATTATTTTTTTTTAAATCAAAATAAATCAGTACTGAAAGGAGAAGAAGAAGTTCAAACAACTATTGGATTATGGTGATATTGTTACATGCATGCAGCAACCTGTTTTGAATCCCTTGGACGCGGTCTACCGTTCAGCAATACGTATTATCACAGGGGACAATTTTAGGACTCAATCATTGTAGTCTGTATAAACATGTGGGATGGACTTCTCTGTCTGTACAAAGCAATCTTATTGAAACTGCCTCCATATGTAACTTCATTCATTAAGTTAAGAATCATAAGTTACCAAACCCGTTCTCAGGAATGGAAAACACTAGAGATCCCTTCAGTCTCCACAGAGAATCCTCGGTTACCAAACCCGTTCTCAGGAATGGACAACACTAGAGATCCCTTCAGTCTCCACAGAGAATCCTCGGTTACCAAACCCGTTCTCAGGAATGGACAACACTAGAGATCCCTTCAGTCTCCACAGAGAATCCTCGGTTACCAAACCCGTTCTCAGGAATGGATAACACTAGAGATCCCTTCAGTCTCCACAGAGAATCCTCGGTTACCAAACCCGTTCTCAGGAATGGATAACACTAGAGATCCCTTCAGTCTCCATAGAGAATCCTCAGTTACCAAACCCGTTCTCAGGAATGGACAACACTAGAGATCCCTCAAGTCTCCATAGATTTGGGAAAGTCTGCGTTTAGTCTGCTGAGTTCACTGCAGTTAGATGGGCTGGTGCCACTCAGGCAGTTGAAATTATTGATTGAGGACCTCTATGTATCTTGTGCACCAGAGGCATGGAATAGTCTACAATCCATGTTACATCTAGATATGTTAGTTCCACTGAATGGATTTAAAATATTGATGGGAGACTCTGTTACAGAGGAGCTTTTTTTTAAGGCTGGATCATGTTGTTGTATTGTATTGTTGTATGTTGTAATTCTGTAATGTATTGATTGTTGTTGCCTTCTCGGGCCAGGTCTCCCTTGAAAAAGAGACTCTGGATCTCAATGGGTTTTTCCTGGTTAAATAAAGGTTACATAAATAAATAGCCCATTGCCAATATACAGTTTTAAAGTGTCCAAGTCAATAACCAATATGCAGAAACAGTTTGTGATATATATATAACCTAAACATAACATTTACTATCTACATGTATTACAACTATCTATCTAGTAATCATAATAAACAAGTGGTAATAAATCACTCAGCGATTGCGGAGGGGATATGCGCTGTTGAAACTACCACAACTCAAAAAACCACATGGAAACTGGATATATTTTTACATCACTAGTCAGAGGACAACCTGCAGAACACAGTCAGCTACATTTTCACAGTCAGAATGTTGCATTTTGATATGTGGTTCACCAAAACGGAATGAAAACGCAACACTGTTTTGTCAATCACTCATCAATTATCACTTCACAGAATGGCGCTAGAATGAACAGCTGCTGTTTTATAGGCTCCTGACCAATGCTGTTATTTTGTGTGATTTGTTGAGCTGATCGTAACTTTTTTTTGTACATAATGTTTCTGCCATTGTTTCCTATGTCGAAACAGCTTCTGGGCGTAAGAACAGCGAGATGTTCTACTTCAACGAGACAGAGAAGTGGGACATACTGCTCACCACAGACCAGGACTTAATTCCTGAGAATCAGAAGAGAAAGAGACGACTCAAGAAAGGCCGACTTGGGGAAGCCTGACGAAACTACGTCGCAAGTAAATCACCCTTCGTTCTATTAGCAAACGTATAATCACTGGAGAACAAACTGGATGCACTTTGTACGAGACTATCCCATCAACAACACCTGAAGAACTGTAATATCCTATGTTTCTCAGAGATGGAGAATATACTGTCCATCTAGCTGGATTTGATATCAGCAGGACAGAACAGCAGTTTTTGGACAACAGCTGGTGCCCAATTTCTAATGTTAAGGAAGTCTGGAGGTTCTGTCCGCCTGAGTTACAATACCTCATGATAAGCTGTAGACCATACTATTTACCAACAGAGTTTTCCATGGATTACAGGCAACATCCGCACTCAGCTAAAGGCTAGAGCTGCCACTTTCAAGGAGAGGGACACTAATCCGGACGCTTATAAGAAATCCGCCACAACCTCTGATGAGCCATCAAACAGGCAAAGCGTAAATACAGGACTAAGGTCGAATCCTACTAAGCCGGCTTTGACGCTCGTCAGATGTAGCAGGGCTTGCAAACTATCATGGAATACAATGATACAGCCATGAGCTGCCCATTGACGTAAGCCTACCAGACGAGCTAAATGCCTTCTATGGTCACTTCGAGGCAAGCAACACTGAGCCATGCATGAGAGCACCAGCTGTTCCGGACAACTGTGTGATCACACTCTCAGTAGCTGATGTGAGTAAGACCTTTAAACCAGTTAACATTCACAAGGCCGCAGGGCCAGACAGATTAACAGGACAACTTCTACCTCCAAGCCATAAGACTGCAAAATAGTTAGTTAAATAGTTAACCAAATAGCTACCCGGAGTGTATGCAATGACCCATTTTGTATTAACTTCTTTTGACTCATCACATACGCTGCTACTACTGTTTATTATCTATCCTGTTGCCTAGTCACTTTATTTCTAGTTATATATACAGTGCCTTCACAAAGTATTCATACCCTTTGACTTCTTCCCCATTTTGTTGTGTCACAGCCTGAATTCATATTATATTTAATATTTTTTTCACACCCATCTACACACAATACCCCATAATAACAATGTGAAAATGTGTTCAGAATTTTTAGCAAATTTATTGAAAATTCGAATACAGAAATATCTCATTTACATACAATGCATTCCTAAATATTCAGACCCATTCATTTTTTCCACATTTTGTTACATTACAGCCTTATTCTAAAATGGATTAAATAAAATATAAATCTCATCAATCTACACAGAATACCCCATAATGACATCACAATACCCCATAATGACATCACAATACCCCATAATGACATCACAATACCCCATAATGACATCACAATACCCCATAATGGCAAAGCGAAAACAGGTTTTAGACATTTTTGCAAATGTACTTAAAAAAATCAAAACAGAAATACCTTATTTACGTAAGTATTCAGACCCTTCGCTATGAGACTCGAAATTGAGCTCAGGTGCATCCTGTTTCCATTGATCATCCTTGAGATGTTTCTACAACTTCATTGGAGTCCACCTGTGGTAAATTCAATTGATTGGACATGATTTGGAAAGGCACACACCTGTCTCTATAAGGTCGCACAGTTTACAGTGCCTGTCAGAGCAAAAACCAATCGTTGAGGTGACCAAGAACCGGATGGTCACTCTGACAGAGCTCCAGAGTTCCTCTGTGGAGATGGGAGAACATTCAAGAAGGACAACCATACCTGCAGCACTCCACCAATCAGGCTTTTATGGTAGAGTGGCCAGACGGAAGCCACTCCTCAGTAAAAGGCACATGACAGCCTGCTTGGAGTTTGCCAAAAGGCACCTAAAGGACTCTTAGATCATGAGAAACAAGATTCTCTGGTCTGATGAACTCTTTGGCCTGAATGCCAAGCGTCATGTCTGCAGGAAACCTTGCACCATCTCTACGGGGAAACATGGTGGTGTCAGCATCATGCTGTGGGAATGTTTTTCAGCGGCAGTGACTGGGAGACTAGTCAGGATCGAGGGTAAGATGAACAGAGTAAAGTACAGAGAGATGAAACCTGCTCCAGAGCGCTCAGGACCTCAGACTGGGGTGAAGGTTCACCTTCCAACAGGACAACGACCCTAAGCACACAGCCAAGACAATGCAGGAGTGGCTTCAGGACAAGTCTCTGAATGTCCTTGAGTGGCACAGCCAGACTCCGGACTTGAACCCAATCTAACATCTCTGGAGAGACCTGAAAATAGCTGTGCATCCAACCTGACAGAGCTTGAAAGGATCTGCGGAGAAGAATGGGAGAAACTCCCGAAATACAGGTGTGTCAAGCTGGTAGCGTCCTAAGAAGAAGACTCAAGGCTGTAATCGCTGCCAAAGGTGCTTCAACAAAGTACTGAGTAAAGGGTCTGAACACTTCTGTAAATGTGATATTTCAGTTTTTTATTTTTATACATTTGCAAAATTAAAAAAATAACTGTTTTTGCTGTTTTTGCTGTCTTTACAGGGTACTGTGTGTAGATTGATGAGGGGGAAAAGTCAAGGGGTCTGAATACTTTCTGAACTTACTGTACATCTCTACCTCAACGGCCTCGTACCCCTGCACATTGACTCAGTACTGGTACCCCGTGTATCATAGCCAAGTTATCGTTACTCATTGACTCAGTACTGGTACCCCGTGTATCATAGCCAAGTTATCATTACTCATTGACTCAGTACTGGTACCCCGTGTCTATAGCCAAGTTATCGTTACTCATTGACTCAGTACTGGTACCCCGTGTATCATAGCCAAGTTATCTTTACTCATTGACTCAGTACTGGTACCCCGTGTATCAGAGCCAAGTTATCGTTACTCATTGACTCAGTACTGGGAACCCGTGTATCATAGCCAAGTTATCGTTACTCATTGACTCAGTACTGGTACCCCGTGTATCA
>QNTS01007970.1:3967-33995 GCA_003317085.1 Hucho hucho
AGCTAGCTAGCTGGCAGGACACGCAGTCAAATCCCTGCTTCTGCAAGGCTAGCTAGATAAATAACACGTATCATGTCAGCTAGCTGACAATCAAACCAAAACATGGTCGATTACTCAGTAAGATGCATGCTACAAAACGATCTAGCTAGTTAAAATGCATACCTGCATTATTAAGCGAAAATCTAGAAATGTTTGCTACATAGATTATTAACAACCTAATTTAGCTAGAGAAAGTGGAAAAGTTCGAAGGAGAGAAAGGTGATTAATTGCCAACACTGAGCAGTCAATGGATCGTGTCGTGCGAGCTTCCTTGCCAAACGCGGATGGACCATAAATCCAACCGGAATATATTCGCCGAACATTAGCCACGCGAGCATTTCATGGATACAACAAACTGGCAACAACAAACTGGCAACAACAAACTGGCAACAACAAACGTCTTGCAAACTGCAGAAATGTGATCAGTTCTTTCTCACCCCCCTCAGCTCCGCCCCCTGGTTACGCACTCGATTATCCCAGCCAATCGCAAAGTGACTACCATTGTTTTGTTTACACCCTTCAAAGGTCTGGGTCTAGGCGAGATGGATGGGACGACTTAAAAACACATTTAAAGTTCATTACTGTAGCTAGTGTAATTGCAGAACACATGAGGCAGAGGCGACTAGGCCCTGATCATTTGTTGTATAAGGTTCTGTGTGGGTCAGTTGGTAGAGCAAACGCCAGGCTTGTGGGTTCGAGTCCCACTGGGGACCAGTATGAAAATGTATGCACTCACTCACTACACTACTGTAAATTTCTTTGGATAAGAGTGTCTGTTAAATTATGTATTTAGACTTATATCAACTCTTAGATTTTTAAAACAGCCTTCTGTATTTTTGGGTCAGCAAAGCAAAATAGGTCATAGTTTGTGAACGTACTGCAGACTGACACCTCACCAGTTAAATGAAGAGCGCTATTAGGAAGAAGTGTGTGGGGGGGTGTATACAGAAGCAGTCTTGGTGGAGGGTGGTGATCTCTAATTCAGGGTAAATCCCTTGGGAATTACTGTATTCAAATTACTTGTTATTTCAGGCTCTGATAGCAAAGCTCTTTATCTCCTAATCTGCCACATTACTTGGAATGTCATTTACATTTTCCATTTGCTTTGAATAAAAGGGAATAGGTATTTTTCCATCTCAGATTCAGCAAAAAGTGATGTGTGCCTCCCGAAATGTCAACATTTGGAATGATCTACGCCTGAAAGGATGGACAGCCATGAACACCTTTTTCTGACAGAGACATTTAAGTTGGACTCCACAAAGTGCTGAAATGTCATATTTGACAGGATTAGATCAGACTACAGATTTGAGAATCGACAGAATAATGTATGTGTGCACCAAGATCCCATGACTTTGACCCAACTACATTATACCTTTACCCAACTACCTAACACAATTGTGAAGTCATTTTTGGAGGAATTGACCCAACCCCGAAGTCAATTTGTATTCAGTATTCCACGTCAATGTACAGTATGTGGACACCCCATTCCATATTGGGAAAGCATGGTAAATACAGTACACCACATTCAGATCCCATGAATATCCCAGTCAAAGCTTGGGAGAATAATCTGTAAAACACTGTTTATTTCAGGCTTTTAGGCTGCTTTGGGGGAATTTGATAATCTGACAGTTGACATACTGAATGTGTTTGTCAGAGCGAATAAACATCTAAACATTTAGATATGTAATAGGTTTACTACAAGGCAAATCTCCATTCGTTTGCAAACATAGGGTTTCATGGTATCTGCAATGCATTCATGATATGATCTACTCCTGTGGCAAAGACACTGTACTGTACCCATCCTTGGCTTGTCTGTCCCTATTGTCATGTTTTGAATTGGCTATTCTTTTGGCCTTTGAAAATAACTAATGTTTTTGAATGTACGAATTTACAAACAAAAAATATTCTGCTTGTCTATTACATTGATCAACATGCAAAATATATTTCATCAAGTGACATTAATTGTGGAGAAATGTAATTAATCAAGACTATACAGCAGATCATTCAGGGAATGTATTTGTATTCATTGAGTGAGGGGGTTTCATGGGGATTTGAGTGGATTTTAAGGGGCTACACTCACTATCGCTAAAACCTAAATCCCCTTATGTTTACAATAGGATTTGGGAGGCTAAAAGCAAGTGGGTCAAGACACATTAAAAAGAAACACATGGGGGCAATATCCTGGAATATACAAATAGCTGTGGACATGCTTTAAATTGACAGAGTAAATGAGACATTGACATCGGTTTTGATGTCATGACCTGTCTCTGAAGTAAGTCAACTTCCTTCTTGACCCCGAGCAAAGCATTACAGTACTACTATATGTTTTCGGTTGTGTATGTAGGTCCATTGTTGGGTATGGCACTTACATACCAAATAATATTGTCTTTGAGATGGAGCTTAATAAAAGTGGATGTTTCATCCACAACAGAGCTTATTATGGTAGATGGTAGACCCTCTAGTTATTTATTTCAACGTATTGTAAGTCTACACTTGCTATGTTATCAGTGAGAAGGGAACTTGTCTATAAGCTTGTTATGCAGCCCTGCTGTGCAGCATGGTGTTTTCCTCTGGGATCAGTCTCAGGGTTGGACGGGACAGCCAATTGTTCACTTAGATGTGACAGTGAGCAAGCGAGCGGTTGTATTACTGATGGGTGACGGGGGCGTGTTTAAACAGATCTACTGTTTCCCCCTGAGTCTAGTGTTACTGATGGGTGACGGGGGCGTGTTTAAACAGATCTACTGTTTCCCCCTGAGTCTAGTGTTACTGATGGGTGACGGGGGCATGTTTAAACAGATCTACTGTTTCCCCCTGAGTCTAGTGTTACTGATGGGTGACAGGGGCGTGTTTAAACAGATCTACTGTTTCCCCCTGAGTCTAGTGTTACTGATGGGTGACGGGGGCGTGTTTAAACAGAGCTACTGTTTCCCCCTGAGTCTAGTGTGGGAAATGAACAAGAAATTACAGCAAATGTACTATTGATCAAAACAAGGAAATATAGGATCACGAATGAGAGAAAGCTCTCTTTCTTTCTTTCTCTTGCTCTGTGTGTGAGTGTGTGTGTGTGTGTGAGATTCTGTGGTGTGTTAGTGTCTCTTTCTCTCTCCCTCTCTCTCCTCTCTCCCCCTCTTTCTCTGAATGAAAATGTAATTCAATGTCTTGAAGCCAGAGGTGCATGATGACTGATGGGATGTGTGCTCTCAGAGTAAACATGATTAAACAACATCACTGAGGACACTCTCAGAGCAAACATTAACAAACACCATCACTGAGGACACTCTCAGAGCAAACATTAATAAACACCATCACTGAGGACACTCTCAGAGCAAACATTAATAAACACCATCACTGAGGACACTCTCAGAGCAAACATTAACAAACACCATCACTGAGGACACTCTCAGAGCAAACATTAACAAACACCATCACTGAGGACACTCTCAGAGCAAACATTAATAAACACCATCACTGAGGACACGCTCAGAGCAAACATTAATAAACACCATCACTGAGGACACTCTCAGAGCAAACATTAATAAACACCATCACTGAGGACAATCTCAGAGCAAACATTAATAAACACCATCACTGAGGACACTCTCAGAGCAAACATTATCAAACACCATTACTGAGGACATGCTCAGAGCAAACATCATCAAACACCATCACTGAGGACACTCTCAGAGCAACCATTATCAAACACCATCACTGAGGACATGCTCAGAGCAACCATTATCAAACACCATCACTGAGGACACTCTCAGACATGTTCGGGATTTTGTCAAGCTGGCCCATTATCTACTTCTCCAGAACCAGATGAACTCGTGGATACCATTTTTATGTCTCTGCATCCAGAGGTAGTTTTGCGAGAGAGCTAGTTAGCAACTTCCTTCAAAATTCACAGAAGAGGGATAAAAATGTTCATCTGAGTCTGGGGAAGTAAAGGGCCTCATTGCCAAAATATTGAAATATTCCTTTAACGTGATTAAACACCATTACTGAGAACACTTTCAGAGCAAACATTATTAAACACGACCACTGAGGACATGCTCAAAGCAAACATTATCACTGAGGACACTCAGACATGTTGTCTCAAAACATTATCAAACAACATTACCGAGGACACTCAGACATGTTGTCTCAAAACATTAACAAACAACATTAATGAGGACACTCAGACATGTTGCCTTAGGTACAGCGGCTTCTCTCTGCATCACCTTAGTGGTTCTTACGTAGAAATAGAATCAATGGATTCCACTTCTATGGGTTCTTCCTTAAAGACACATTCCTCTTACAGTCGTTGACATTTTCAATATGTAAAAGCAGAGAAAGAATACTGAAAAATGACCAACCGGCACCACAACCGCAGACCACATGTAACCATGCCAGCCCAGGACCTCCACATCCGGCTTCTTCACCTGCGGGATGGTCTGAGACCAGCCACCCGCATAGCTGATGAAACTGTGGTTTTGCACAACCAAAGAATTTCTGCACAAATTGTCATAAGCCGTCTCAGGGAAGCTCATCTGCGTTCTCGTCATCATCACAAGGGTCTTGGCCTGACTGCAGTTTGGCATTGTAACTGACTTCAGTGAGCAAATGCTCACCTTCGATGGCCATTGGGACGCTGGAGAAGTGTGCTCTTCACGGATGAATCCCGGTTTCAACTGTACGGAGCAGATGGCAGACAGCGTGTATGGCGTCGTGTGGGCGAGCGGTTTGCTGTTGTGAACAGAGTGCCCCATGGTTGTGGTGGGTTTTATGGTATGGGCAGGCATAAGCTACGGACAACAAACACAATTGTATTTTATCGGTGGAAATTTGAATGCACAGAGATACCATGACAAGATCCTGAGGCCCATTGTCGTGCCATTCATCCGCCGCCATCACCTCATATATACAACTTCGCACAGCCATTGAAGAGGAGTGGGACAACATTCCACAGGCCACAATCAGCAGCCAACTCCGAAGTAGTTGTGTCACGCTGCATGAGGCAAGTGGTGGTCGCACCAGATACTGACTGGTTTTCTGATCCACACCCCTACCTTTTTTTTAAGGTATCTGTGACCAACAGATGCATACCTCTATTTCCAGTCATGTGATATCCATAGATTATGGCCTAATTAATTTATTTCAATTGACAGATTTCCTTATAATCAAATCAAATTGTATTGGTCACATACACGTGTTTAGCAGATGTTATTGCGGGTGTAGCAAAACGCTTGTAAAAACAGTTATATGAACTGTAATTCAGTAAAATGTTTAAAATTGTTTGCATGTTGCATTTATATTTTGGTTGGGTGTGGATAATTAGCTTGGATGGGGCTGATATCTAAATGTAAATAACTGAACACTGGATATGAGACACTCACTGTTTATTACTTCTGCCTTTCAAAACAGTGACAACGTGTCTTTCAGCTCATTAAAAAGCTACATTTGGGTGAAAGAAAATTCTTACATTTTCAGTATGGCTTTCACTGACATGCTGTACCTTGCACTTCCAAACAAGTGGAGATGAATAGGAGAGGAGAAGGGGGAACCACTTTACAGTACTTTACACCAGGGTTTCTCAAACTTTTGGGGGCAGGGGACCCTTTTTGTGATAGCAAATTCATCAGGTACCCCATCTTAACTCGAGTGAGATGCGCTGCTGTTACTGTTTATTGCCTATCCTGTTGACTAGTCACTTTATCCCTACCTATATGTACATATTTACCTAACCTTGTACCCCTGCACATGGACTCCGTACTGGTACCCTGTTCATATAGTCAAGTTATCGTTACTCATTGTGATGTTATACATTTCCTATTTATCTATGTTTTCTCTCTGCGTTGTTGGGAACGGCCGTAAGTAAGCATTTCACTGTTAGTCTGCACTAGTTGTTTACCAAGCATGTGACAAATAACATTTGATTTGATTTGTATAGCAAACAAGGCATTTTACTTTGACTTCGGCAGTGCATGGCCGGACGAACCAAGTCTCGGGCTCTGGGAAGGAACATTTTAAAAGTCCATTTCTTGACATGGAGAGAAAATTAAGCAGGTTTCAAGCTAATTTCCTGAAATTCTTCGCACCGCGGTAAAAAGCTGAGGGATGGGTCTGGAGAAATTTAACTCTCAAATTCATAGACAGAGCTATGAATGCAAGGACTTACCATCCATGATATCAAAAGTATAGCTTAAACCATGTTTTGAGGCTATACACTGTTTACATTTATATTGTTTACAAACATTGGAGTAAAACAAGCTTACATTTTAGGTTCTGATGGGGTACTAGAGTTGAACTAAGCTCCTGAGGCATTTATAAGTTAGATTCTTCAAGAATCACTGGATACATTTTTGTATGTATTAACTAAGGATTCTAGCTTCTAATTACAGTGCATTTATGTAAACAAATTATAACAATTTGTGGGGAATACAAGAAGTGTTATGTAGAAAAATGTATAATTGGTGGAGCACTGTGGATATCAATATCCCTGTGAGCCTCCCAGGCCCATGTTTCCCAGGGTTAAAAACATACATTTTAGATGAATACTATTAAATTGTATTGTATTACACCCTCTAAGCTTATTCCACAGATTGCATGGCATAAATTCGTTTAAACTGTTGTTAGAAATATGAATAAAAAATAAATAATAATAATTTTTAAAAAGACTTGCTTTACTTGGGGGCATACCTGACCTGCAGTACCTCCGCAGACCCCCACTTTGAGAACCCCTGCTTTACACCAATTACTGTTAGCTCTGAGGAGTAAGTCTAACTTTACCGACATCTAGTGGCTAAATGTAGTTTTGTTTTTCGATGAATGTCCCATTTCATTTCATTGATCAATTATGATGTCTCAAATGACACTCCAGCTCATGTAGTATACTGCTTTTGAGGTGACTGGTCAAAATAGTGCACAACATGGGGAGGGGGGGTCATTTGAATTGTGCAGTACTTGAATGAAAATAATACCAGAAAGCTAAAACATGATTGGTGATAAAATACTGTCTGAATTTAAAACGATCCTAGAAGCAGTAAGAGGTAGGAGTATATTCTTCGCGGCTACCAAAAGCCTGCCACTTATACCCTTAAAAAAGATTACAGTATAACTGCTGCAAATACTGCGTCCAAAATAAGTTTTTTTTACTGCAGTCATTTAGCAGTGTATTCGGCAATTACTGCGTCCAACATTCCAGTCAACTGCAGTTACTGCAATTGTACTGCAGTTTCAAAACTGCAATCTTTTTGGTACCCTCGTGTGCTGACATGGCTACGCTAGTTGTTATAGTATCGACGGGTGTGTGTGCAGTGGGTGTAGGCTGATTGGTGGTAGTGCTTGTGCTCCCTATCACTCAGAAGTTATGTAGCGAGCTAAGGTGACAACAATGCCTGCCATAGACGTTTCCCAGTTGCTTCGAATGTTCAAAATCATAGGGTAAGAACACTTCAAGCCTTTCAAAACGAGTCATTTTGGCTAGCCACAGCTGTCAACTAGCTAGTTGTTTAGCTTTCTAGCACATTCACTCATTTGTTTGTATACAAATAACAAGCCAGCTACCTCACGTTATTTTCAAACTGTCAACACAGAGTAGCTAGGAAGCACCAATATATTCCAAGTCTAAAAACCACTTGAGGTGAAATACATCCGATTTCACTGTTTAGACACAAGTCACATTGCCAGGAATCAGATTTGTATCTGACATCAAACCACTTGAAATATCCGATTCCATGTTCTTTTTAGCCGTTCAAACTGCAGGAAAAGGAACAGATTCGAAACGGATATGCAAATAAATAGGATTTGAGTCACTTGAAACTGCCAATGTAAACACGGCTTTACTAATCCACATCCAACTAATTTAATTCCACCTGTCATTTGCGGGTTATTCTAGGACTGTGCGCTGTATCACTGGTCTGCTGGCGCTTAGCGACAACTGAGCATCGTGTGGCCAACCACAAACCTTGTTACTCTATTCCAGTCGTTCTTTAGCCAATGAAATTGCTTCTTTTAGGGAGGTCACACACGGTGGCGGTAATGTTATGGAGTTTTTCCCTTCAAGTCTATCAGGTTGAACAACATAGGCCTCATAGTAATTGGCAACTAACAAGCTGGAGTGTTGGGCTAAACATTCAGATAACGACCAACATCATTTTATAGTTCTGCATGAGAACGAATAAAACTATAGCAAGATGGTGGTTCTCAAAATCCGAGAGCAGGTAAGTGATCCGTCTGGTCAAACCAAGGCAGCTAACATTAGCTAGCAAACGAGTGAAATTGCTAGCACGTTCTCAACAGCGGAATGTGCAGGCAGGGCCACACTGATGTAATGGTGGATAACTTAACTAGCTAAGTGATGGGATGTACGAGATGTAACGTTTAACTAAACACAATATAATTGCGTACTCAAGGTCATAGGTGTTTGTGTAAATCAGTAAACAAGATTATCTAACGTTGGCTAATTAGCGTACTGTTCCCCATCTAGCTAGCTTAGCCATATGGTAGCTAGCTATGCAATAGGGGACTTTGCAGTTCGCCTTCAAAATAAATGTCCCCCGTTGAAAGTGATGCAAATGTATACAAATAATTGAATCGTGCCATATTTGGATAATGCTGAATAAGGTCGGAATGTTATATAAATTCAACAAAAGACAATTTGAGCAAAGTCAAAATATGTTCATTGTACTGTGGATGTATTCGAGTTTAGAATTGCAATGGGGGAATACCTACTGTATATGTACTGTATAGCCTAATGTATGGATGTTGCACCCATGAAATAGGTTCAGTCTACTCGGTGACACTGACGGAACACAAGTATTAGTGTCGTAACCCTTATTGTGGGATTAAAAACTGTGCAAAATGAGCCACAATCTTTCAGCCTATGTTACGCTAGAGATTAGCGTCATTACACTTATTGCGGGACTTTGAACCTGGCGTGAAAGGAGCCACATTTTAAGTATAATGTGTAAAGTATTCCTATTTCAGACCAGGCTAGAAGAAGTTATGCAAAATACGGTCATACGTCTTGTTGACCCCAAGATGGCCTGCCATACAACCATCGTGAGTAGAGGTCGACCGATTATGATTTTTCAACACCAGTACCGATTTATTGGCGGACCAAAAAAAGCCAATACCGATTAATCGTCAGATAAAAAAAAAATATATATATATATATATTTGTAATAATGACAATTACAACAATACTCAATGAACAATTATTTTAACTTAATATAATACATTAAATAATTTTAGTCTCAAATAAATAATGAAACATGTTCAATTTGGTTTAAATAATGCAAAAACAGTGTTGGAGAAGAAAGTAAAAGTGCAATATGTGCCATGTAAAAAAGCTAACATTTTAAGTTCCTTGCTCAGAACATGAGAACATATGAAAGCTGGTGGTTCCTTTTAACATCAGTTTTCAATATTCTCAGTTAAGAAGTTTTAGGTTGTAGTTTTTATAGTAATTATAGGACTATTTCTCTACCATTTGTATTTCATATACAGTTGATGTCGGAAGTTTACATACACTTAGGTTGGAGTCATTACAACTCATTTTTCAACCACTCCACAAATTTCTTGTTAACGAACTATAGTTTTGGCAAGTCGGTTAGGGCATCTACTTTGCTTTGTGCATGACACAAGTAATTTTTCCAACAATTGTTTACAGACAGATTATTACACTTATAATTCATTGAATCACAATTCCAGTGGGTCAGAAGTTTACATACACTAAGTTGACTGTGCCTTTTAAACAGCTTGGAAAATTCCAGAAAATGTCATGACATTAGAAGCTTCTGATAGGCTAATTGACATCATCATTTGAGTCAATTGGAGGTGTACCTGTGGATGTATTTCAAGGCCTACCTTCAAACTCAGTGCCTCTTTGCTTGACATCATGGGAAAATCAAAAGAAATCAGCCAAGACTTCAGAAAAGAAATTGTAGACCTCCACAAGTCTGATTCATCCTTGGGAGCAATTTCCAAACGACTGAAGGTACCACGTTCATCTGTACAAACAATAGTACGCAAGTATAAACAGAATGGTACCACGCAACCGTCATACCGCTCAGGAAGGAGACGCGTTCTGTCTCCTAGAGATTAACGTACTTTGGTGCGAAAAGTGCAAATCAATCCCAGAACAACGGCAAAGGACCTTGTGAAGATGCTGGAGGAAACCGGTACAAAATTATCTATATCCACAGTAAAACGAGTCCTATATCGACATAACCTGAAAGGCCGCTCAGCAAGGAAGAAGCCACTGCTTCAAAACCGCCATAAAAAATCCAGACTATGATTTGCAACTGCACATGGGGACAAAGATCGTACTTTTTGGAGAAATGTCCTCTGGTCTGATGAAACAAAAATAGAACTGTTTGGCCATAATGACCATTGTTATGTTTGGAGGAAAAAGGGGGATGCTTGCAAGCTGAAGAACACCATCCCAACCGTGAAGCACAGGGGTGGCAGCATCATGTTGTGGGAGGGGGGGGGGGTTGCTGCAGGAGAGACTGGTGCACTTTACAAAATAGATGGCATCATGAGGACGGAAAATTATGTCGCTATATTGAAGCAGCAACACCTCAAGACATCAGTCAGGAAGTTGAAGCTTGGTTGCATATTGGTCTTCCAAATGGACAATGACCCCACACATACTTCCAAAGTTGTGGCAAAATGGCTTCAGGACAACAAAGTCAAGGTATTGGAGTAGCCATCACAAAGCCCTGACCTCAGTCCTGTAGAACATTTGTGGGCAGAACTGAAAAAGCGTGTGTGAGCTAGGGGGGCTACAAACCTGACTCAGTTACACCAGCTCTGTCAGGAGGAATGGGCCAAAATTCACCCAACTTATCGTGGGAAGCTTGTGGAAGGCTACCCTGAAGTGTTTGACCCAAGTTAAACAATTTAAAGGCAATGCTACCAAATACTAATTGAGTGTATGTTAACTTCTGACCCAATGGGAATGTGATGAAATAAATAAAAGCTGAAATAAATCATTCTCTCTACTATTATTCTGACATTTCACCTTCTTAAAATAAAGTGGTGATCCTAACTGACCTAAGACAGGGAATTCTTACTAGGATTAAATGTCAGGAATTGTGAAAAACTGAGTTTAAATGTATTTGGCTAAGATGTATTTAAACTTCCTACTTCAACTGTACCTTTGACTATTGGATGTTCTTATAGGTGCTATAGTATTGCCAGCCTAATCTCAGGAGTTAATAGGCTTGGATGTCATAAACAGCGCTGGGCTTCAAGCATTGCAAAGAGCTGCTGGCAAACGCAGGAAAGTGCTGTTTGAATGAATGCTTACGAGCGTGCTGCTGCCTACCACCGCTCAGTCAGACTGCTATATCAAATCATAGACTTAATTATAATAAACACACAGAAATATGGGCCTTAGGTCATTAATATGGTAAAATCCGGAAACTATCATTTCGAAAACAAAACATTTATTTTTTCAGTGAAATATGGAACCGTTCCGTATTTTATCGAACTGGTGGCAACCCTAAGTCTAAATATTGCTGTTGCATTGCACAACCTTCAATATTATGTAAAATTCTGGCAAATTAATTACTGTCTTTGTTAGGAAGAAATGGTCTTCACACAGTTCGCAACGAGCCAGGCGGCCAAAACTTCTGCATATACCCTGACTCTGCTTGCACTGAATGCAGGAGTGACACAATTTCCCTAGTTAATTTTGCCTGCTAACATGAATTTCCCAACTTCTTAGGGAGCGGCTCCCGAGGTGACGGTTTTGGAGAGTCTGGCGTGCCCCAAGTAAAATGCATGCCACTCAGGCCCAGAAAATAGGATATGCACATAATTAGTACTATTGGATAGGAAACACTCCTGAAGTTTCTAAGAGTGTTAAAATGTTGTCTGTGAGTATAACAGAAGTGATATAGCAGGTGAAAACCTGAGGAAAATCCATCCGGATTTGCAGTTTTTTTTTTGTAAATGAGTATCTTCTCCATTGTGCCTATTGCATACAACTTTATGTAGGACTGAGACTGCAGTACCTATGGCTTCCACTAGATGTCAACAGTCAAAGACTGGGAATTCTAGCAGTGACTAGAACGGATAGGGAGAGGAAATTGTCAGGCGGCCACTTTTGTAAACAAGGTTTGACGCGCGAGAGACTGAACGCGCACCACTTTATTTTCCTTTCCTATCGTTCACGTTTTCGTCTGGTTGAAATATTACAGCAAATATACCCAAAAGGATACCTAAGGATACATTAAAATGATGTTTGATTTGTTTGTAGAAAGTGTATAGGTATATTTTGAATGTGTTATCTTCACGGTTCAATGGGCAACTCAACGGTGGATTTTATGATCATAACGCGCCAACCAAACAGATTTATGGATATAATAATAGCATGGATTGTCTTTGTTGGACACTTGGGAAGCCCTCAGCAGAAGTTCATCAAAGGTAAGGGATTTTATATTAGCGATTTTAAGCGTTTTGTGAGACCCGTGTTGGGTTATGGATTTATGCTAATGTATAAATATTGCTACCCTCAAACAATCAAATGTTGTGCTTTCGCCGTAAAGCCTTTTTGAAATCTGACAACGCTGTGATATTGCCAAGAATCAGAGCTTTTGATGACTATGCAACAATTGTATATTTATGAATGTTTAATAATTCAACTTTTGGATTTTGAATTTGGCGTCTCACATTTCACCGTGTAGTGCTCCCTAAGTAGTTAACTAAATATGCAGGTTTAAAAAAATATATACTTGTGTATTGATTTTAAGTAGGCCATGGATGTTTATGGTTAGGTACATTGGTGCAACGATTGTGCTTTTTTCGCGAATGCGATTTTGTTAGATCATCACCCGTTTGGCGAAGTTGAAGTAGGCTGTGATTCTATTATAAATTAACAGGCAACGCAGGACAAGCTAGTTAAACTAGTAATATCATCAACCATGTGTAGTTAACTAGTGATTTTTGTTAACTTCTTACGGAGTGGTGGGGTGACACTCCCGACACTACCCGGTGAAATGCAAGGCGCCAAATTCAAAATTCTAAAGTTGAATTATTAAACATGCATCAATATACAAGTGTTTCATAGTCATCAAAAGCTCTGCTTCTTGGCAATATCACAGCATTGTCAGATTTCAAAAAGGCTTTACGGCGAAAGCACTACATTTGATTGTTTGAGGGTAGCACCTAACATATTTTTTTCCATTACCATAAATTCATAAGCTATCACGGTTCACAGAAAACACATTTCACAGCGAAAACAAATCAATTACCTTTTGAAGGACTTCTGCTGAGGGCTTCCCAAGTGTCCAATGAAGACAATCCATGGTTCTTTTGTTAGAAAAAGTAATGTATTATGTCCATGAATCTCCGTTTGGTTGGCGCGTTATGATAAGAAAATACAGCCTCCTATCGTCCATTGAAACGTGAAGAGAACTCGTTCAACTTATACCTATAAACTTGTCCAAGAACAATCAAACATAATTTTAAATGTATCCTTAGGAACACTTATGTATAAATAGTATAATATTTCAACCGGAATATAAACTGGGCGATAAGAAAGGAAAAAAACACAGAGCGTGCCAGCCGTGAACGCACATTTACTCCTATTGACATCTGTGTGGTCACTTCCTTATTCGTCTTCTATGCTCTAAAAGCATCTAAAAAGAATCGGAACACTTTCTCGAGACTGTTGACATCGAGGAACCAATAGGTACTGCATTCATATGCCCTTATATGGGCATTTTCATAAGGGAGGGGTTCCAAATGAGGCAATGTGTCAAAACCACTTTTTCCAGGACAGAAATTCCTCGGGTTTTCGCCTGCCATATCTGTTCTGTTATACTCACAGACAAAATGTTAACACTTTTAGAAAATTCAGAGTGTTTCCTATCCAATGCTACTAAATATGTGCATATCCTATTTTCTGGGCCTGAATGGGAGGCATTTTACTTTGGGCACGCCAGGCTCTCCAAAACGGTCACCTTGTGCGCTGCTCCCAAAGAAGTTAAGATTGATTGTTTTGATGCCGCACTCGCGTAACAGGTGGTCAGCCTGCCACGCAGTCTCCTCCATGGATTGCAATGTAATCGGCGTTTTAAAAATGGTGATTACTGATTTGTTATGAAAAACTTTAAATCAGCCCTAATTAATCGGCCATGCCGATTTAATCGGTCAACCTCTAATCGTGAGCCAACCTCTATCTCTTGTCGAAGCATAACTGGAACGACAATTTGAGATACAGTGGACCAATCATCTTGTCCAGAAGGGGCGCGAACGCCAATTCCTCATTAGAACACCATCTATGTCAAATTAACCCAGACCAACTTCATCAAACTCCGCCTCTTATCGCATCTCAGCAATAAGAGGGGAGAAAGAAAACAGTTTTTCTGTTCTGAAATCAGCTGTTTCCTAGACATTGAAGTGTCATCTGTAGTGACCCTCTTCCTTCAGCTGACCTTTAGGGTTTTCAAAGGAGAGGTCAACTCAGGAGATTTACCGAAGTCAGGATAATCCGTAAACGTCTCGGACAGAGCAACCATGGTAGTAGGATGGCAGACATCCTCCTCAACACTAGACTTGCTCGCAACGACTTTCTTAGACATAGCAGGTGTAACGGCACACGCTAGGGTACTTTTCTGATAACCAATCAGGTTCCTCAACTCTGTGTTCCTTACAAATGACAGGATTTGGCACGACCTACCCTCCAGCCAAATCGTTTTCCAAAATGAATGAGACGCCCTTCACCGGTAGGCTAGGCCTCACTACAAGACAACGGAACCTGAAATAAGATCAGACTCGAGTTCCACATTATACTAAGGAACTTCCAAGCAACCCATCTCCACACTGTAACCAGTTGCTGAAGTGTCAAAGGCAAAACACCCTCCAAAATGGACTGGGCTGCCCCAATGTCTCTTATCTTCACCGGCTGCTCTGTAGAGGATCTGCAGAGACACAAACCTGTCTGAAACAAAGGGTTCATACACATCTGATCCAAAATCTTGTTTAGGAGATACACCAGTCCCAACCAGAGACTTAATGGGCTGGAGTGCTCCTCTGAAACTGCTTTTTCTGTCTAATTTTTCTGTTTCAACTTAGGACACATTGTCTCTGTGTTCTTTCTCACAGCAGGAATGACAAACTGGCGGATACGAAAAAACAGTTTTCTGCCGATCTTTATCTTTGGGCACTGTAGAAACAGACTGAAATCTTGCAGTAGGAGGTGACTTCTCTGGATTTCTTTTTGGTTCTTTGTTTGAAGGTAAATTTCACTCCTTGACAAGTCACTAGAGACTCAAAGCACGCGTGTAGAACACATTTAAAACTTTGCTTGTGCTCATGAATGTAGGTAGCAACCCTTTCGAGAAGGCACATCTTTAACTGCTTGAAAGGCGGCACAAGTCGGCTGTTCCGACCAAGATCAAACTCTGCTGAGGGTGTAGGATGGCCTGACTGGATTCGGGGGTGCTTCCAGATCTCTCTCTTAATCNCAAGCTCTAATTGTTGTTGCTCCAACTTCACCTTTAGTTCTAACTCTCTTAGTTGCATGTCTATGGGATGTACTCTACCCTTCCCCCCCCATCACCCTCTCCCCCCACCATCACCCTCTCCCCCTGGAAGGATCTCCTCCTCCACCGAAGCTGTACCTATCAACTCCTCGACCACTGCTCTCAGATCGCCAGATGGCACAATTCTTTGAAATGACGAGGAGATTAGTCTTCGTACATTTATCTAGCATCTCCCATGTAGGGGTTTCCACAAATGCTTCCAACTTAAAGTACATGGCTTTTATAAATGTGTTTATGCAACTTTCCAAATGATTCCCCCAATTTTATAACCCCTCTGCATCTATCAAGACAACTGGAGCACTGGGCCAGCCGCTCTTAACTACTTAGGGAGCCCACTCCCAACACTACCTGGTGAAATGTAAGGCGCTAAATTCAAAATCCAAAAGTTGAATTATTAAACATTCATCAATATACAAGTGTTGCGTAGTCATCAAAAGCTCTGCTTCTTGGCAATATCACAGCATTGTCATCTTTCAAAAAGGCTTTACGGCGAAAGCACAACATTTGATTGTTTGAGGATAGCACCTACAATATTTACTTATTAGCATAAATTCATAACCCAACGCGCGTCTCAAACGCATAAAATCGCTAATATAAAATCCCTTACCTTTCGAAGAACTTCTGCTGAGGGCTTCCCAAGTGTCCAACGAAGACAATCCATGCTTCTTTTGTTAGAAAAAGTCATTTATTATATCCATAAATCTCTGTTTGGTTGGCACGTTATCATCATAAAATCCACCGTTGAGTCGCCCATTGAACCGTGAAGAGAACGCGTTCACATTATACCTATACACTTGTCCAAGAACAATCAAACATCATTGATAATGTAGCCTTAGGAACACTTTTATGTATATTTACTATAATATTTCAACCGGATTATAAACTGGACGATAGGAAAGGAAAAAACCACAGCGCGCATGAGCCTGTGAACGCGCCGCCTCTTCTGTTTACATCCGATGCCCAGTTCGAAATTCTTCTTCTATTACCATCCAGAGCAACCTAACATCACCAAACACTGTAGAGACTGTTGACATCCAGTGGAAGCAATAGGTACTGCAATCTTACTCCCATATATGGCTGTTTTCAATAGGGAGGGGTTCAAAATGAGGCAATGTGTCAAAAACACTTTTTCCAGGACAGAAATTCCTCGGGTTGTTCAGTACTTTTTAATAGGCTGAATGCTTAATTTGGCTAATTTTGCACTGGTGTTGAGTCCCCCAATAAGAGCTAAGATGCTAATATTTGTGTAAACTCTGCATAGTTGTTCTGTGAGTGTCACCGATTAGGCTGATACCCATTTTCATGGGTGCAACATCCATAGGTTAGGCTGTACAGTGCGTTTAAGTATGTTGTCAATGCAATTCTGAAGTCTTAATACATAGAGTGAGATTTCAACAGATTTGTGTCAAATTAACATTGTCTTTTGTTAAATTTCTATAACATTCAGACCTTGTTTAGCATTATTTAGTCCAAATATGGCATGATTAAACTATTTCTGTTTGAATCACATTCAATGGGAGACTTTTATTTTGAAGGCAAACTGCAAATTCCCATATTGTGGCTAACCCCTATTATGGCTTGATTCACACAGGTCTAAGCTTGTAGGTTAGCTACCTAGCTAAACCACGATTAATGAAGTGTTACGGGTCATGCCAGAGTTCCAGTTTAGTTAGCGAATATTAGCTATCCCAGGCAATGTATTATAGCTAGCGTTAGTTATAGCTACCAGCTATATTGTTGAAGGTCCCTAGCTAGCTCTAGCTCTCCTAACTACCTACAGTAGTACTGCTGTGACGACACATCACCATCACTTTTCAACAACTTGAACTGAAGCCAAGGAATGCAAGCAAGTTGAGCTGGTATTCAGTGTCACTGTGTATGGAGTATTGTTTCACCTACCTCAACATCACTACACAAATAGGCCTTTTTGGAACAATGTTTCCGTACATTGTGTTACTTGCGACTTTGGTTCCTTATCAGGAAATGGCTGGCTATAGACCTTAGGGATTCTATCATGCAAGGCCCACATTCCCTTTCTCCGAAATTGTTGTTACTTACATAGCCCAATTTTGTATCCTGAATTCACAGCAACATTTTGCCTAATAAATCAGACTGATACCAGCTTTCTGGTAAACATTCTGAAATAAAGCACTGGAAAAACTTGGAATGTTTCCTTACAAGCTAGAATGTTGAATAAAATGACATTTGAACCTACTCTCCTTTTTGCGGTTGGTCCTGAGACCAAATATCCCCAGGAGTGTATTATTTACCTAACCTTTTAGAGCGGCGGTACTGCTATTGAGATTTACATCACCTGGCGCAAGTTTGCTTAGTATGGATGCATTGCATGCATGTACTTCCGTCTTGTGGCAGCAGGTAGCCTAGTGGTTAGAGCGCTGAGCCGACTAGGTAAAATGAAATCTGCTGATGTGCCCTTGAGCAAGGCACTTTGCCCTAATTGCTCTGGGTAAGAGCGTCTGCTAAATTACGTAAATGTTGTACACGTGCCTTAGGTGTTGACCATACAAATTGTGATGGCCACACAGAGACCTGCGATTGGTAGTCGGTTTAATAATACTTTTCCTGTGGATATTCTGTCTAAAAAAAAAAATATATATATATATATATATAATTCACCAGCAGAAGGACAAAATCAGAGGACAACAGGCAGAGTAAGTTCAAATTAAGTTTATTCAATATTCTGACTTGTAAAGGGACTGTTTGGAAGTCTCGAGACGAGAATGGCCGCTCCACACTCTGACATGTTGAGGCTAAGCAGCCTTTGGTTAACTGGTACTTGCACCCGAAAAGATCCAGACGTAGCTCTCCAGTCTACCTCTCCTATATCAGTGTATGCCCTGGGCCTGCCCCTATCCAGCCTCATCTCATTTATAGATCTAGGCCTAATTCATGCAAGATAACTTTCCTGAGCTGTTGCTCTACACATCTCAATATTCTCTCATTGAGATGGTATAATATATGGAATGTTTTAAATGAATGTGGAAAGTAGTGTCACTGTGCTGTAGTTCATACATTGCTGTTGATAATACAAGGCCTTACATAGACTAGATGATCATGTTGTTTTGAATAGAAGCCTATGGTCACTAAAATATTGGCAAATGTCATTTCTTCCATTGGTGGGTTATTGAATTGTTTTATAAAGGGGTCATGGTGGAGGGTTGATCACAGGAGATGTAAAAGTGGATGTGTGATTTATTGACAGTTGGAGAATGAATAACAAAAGGCTCTACTGTCCCACACTTGTACTTATCATAGCTTGTTCTTGTCATTACTGGACCAGCTTCATCACACCGGCAGAATATGCTGCATGAATGCTAGTAGCTAGGCTTTGTGTTTGCCAGAGTCTGTCTCAGAGGTGTGTGTGCACACGCTATACTTGCGACATATGTATGCGCATGTATCCCCTCATTGTGTTTGTCATGAATGATCATGTGACCAGACTCCAATGAGAGAGGCTCAGGAGTTGCCAACGAGCTGTCTCCATGGTGACTGTATTAACTAGGCTGGATTGGAGGAGGAGGAGGTGCACTGCAGGTTGGGTTGTGCTGCTGGAGAGGCTTAGGAAAACCTCTTACACTGGAGCAGGGCCAGTTATCCCGTTGCCTTTTCTCTGCGAAGGGCGACGGACGTCTTTTTTAAACAAAACATTTCTTGTAGCACAAGTGCTTACTTGTTACACTGTTTGTATCCAATCTAACCTCAATTGTAGCCTGCATTTTAATAGCAGAATGAGGGGGAGTGCCTGAAGTGAATTATATTCAATGCTTCTTTTCAATAGACATTTATCAGGAAATGCCCTGCTAGTACAGCCTACTGTTTAGGGCTGTAAATTGCAGTGTTTTCTTCTAACTATATTTAACTGTTGCTCTCTAGCTTCACATGGTTGACATTGAATTAGTGTATTCTGTAGTATTGTTTTGAGAGGTCTTTAAAATTCTCTCTCTACGGTGATACATTAACATGTTGATAAAGGCCCAAGCTATAGGACAACAGAATCATGTACCAGAAATAGGACTAGGCTCTGTTATCTTGCTCATTCGGAAGCCTAGAAATGCATCTGATTTTTATTATTATAATAGTTTTTTTTTAAATGATGATGGCTAGTCGTATTGAGGTTATGATGGATCTGTTAACCTGTAGGCAACATCATTCTGCTAAAGGATTGCCATAGGCAAACTAAATGCAACCTTTCCCAACCAGATTAGTGCTGCAGTGTCGTAGTTCATAGTCCTCCTGGCAGGGTTCTGTGTCATTAGAAACAAGACGTCTCTTTTGGCACAGTTGGTTGGAGTGCATCATCTAATTTTTTTCATAGAGCTCTAGGAATCAGTGTGTGACATCACATGCTATGTGACTGGTCTCAATCCCATGGTTGCTTTGAAGCCATGAGGCAGCTTTGCATAAGAAACTGAACAAGTTTATGAATAATTATCTAGTCCAGCCTTTTTAAAGTATGACATGTTAATGGTGGGTCGCGACATGTCAGGGTAAAAACAATTTATACTTGTTTTTTTTTGGGGGGGGGGTGCACAGTCGCGGTCTCAACTTACAGTTTAGTGTTTGAATAGTAGAGTACCTAAGGTGCAAATTCTAAATGTGATTGTGCATCAGCAGTTTTCTCTTATGTCAGTCATTTACAGTCACTCAATTAGCCCATGTCCGCTACCATTTTTTTAGTCTTGCCAGCTTACGTATCTGTCTAAACTTGTAGTATTCATGGCCGAATCCCGACCGGGCATGCAGGGCACGTGCCCAGGGGCCCTGACCTCCAGGGGTCCCCCATTTAGATTTTTTAGTCACTCTCACTCAGATATCATATTAACATGGCATAAGTCATGCAAAATGTGTAGAACTGCAGGAAATTAACTTTAAAACACACTTTTTTTTAATTCTCTGCCGTCAAGAGGGGGTGCACTCTAACCCAAACAAATCTTGCTTGGGGGCCCCAAAATTGACATCCTTGGGTCTCAGACTGAAAAAGCTGTAAGAACCCCTGATCTAGTCAGTTGACAACCTTTTTGTGTGAAAACAGAGTGTTATTGTCATGATGTGATTGGTATGTAGCCCCACCACTAGCTAGTAGCCACCACCAACATGGACAATGATGTGATCCTACAGTGTTTTCTGACGTGTAGGAATGAATGAGACTGACTGGTGTTTTGTCTCAGATCTGATTTGAAACATCGCTGACTAAGCTAAGACAAAGACTAAGACCAACAGTCAGTAGGCCTATTCAAACAAGACATTTAACTCAGAACAGAAGTGCATTGCAAGGGCATTGGAATGAGAGGGATGTAAATCTGAAGGCCATAGGTCTGCTCTACTGTATTATGTCCCTCATATGTCAGTTCCTGAATCATTGTAAGTATGTATTGACAGGGGAGAATCGATGGAGCAGTCCATCAGGGTGTAGGTAGGCCCAGGGTTCGGTCCCAAATGGCACCCTATTCCCTATATAGTGCACTACTTTTGACCAGAACCATGGGTCCTGCTCAAAAGTAGTGCACTGTATAGGGAATAGGGTGCCATTTGGGATGCTGTCTGTCTCTGATAGCTGTGCAGGGTAGAGCTAGAGGGCTGCTGTGCTGATGGAGGAAGAGGATGAAGTGCATTAGCGAATTAGCTGGGCTTGTGGTGTTCATTGGAACACATCAGATGTCCTGAGTGGTTTACTCATCATTTAGGCCCTGTCTCCTCCTCTCTGCAAGATGAAAAACAAGGGTCCCAAACAGGCTACATCCATTACAATGGTACTTCAACTTTATGGTATAGTAATGAAGGGTACTTTATGGTATAGTAATGAAGGGTACTTTATGGTATAGTGATGAAGGGTACTTTATGGTATAGTGATGAAGGGTACTTTATGGTATACTGATGAAGGGTACTTGATGGTATACTGATGAAGGGTACTTGATGGTGTACTTAGTGGCGTACTGATGAAGGGTACTTGATGGTGTATTTGGTGGCGTACTGATGAAGGGTACTTGGTGGCGCACTGATTAATAGAGGTAAAGGATGTGGATGTGAGGTATGGACCCCAGGAACAGGAGTTCAAGGCGTCAGCTAATGGGTATCTGAATAAAGATGAAAGGTGCTGAACGGACACATGCAGGCTGGAGCACAAAGCTAGCTGTCTGTCCATCCTGTTCAGAATACGCTAGAAAACAAAGGTGATCCTACTGGTCATATCCTTTCTATTAATAAACAACAATATAATCAGTTACCGTCCAAGCCTTTGTCTTAGCAACCGTCCCCCAGAGAGGTGGGAAGTGCTTGTCAGTGTTATCCAAATGAAACTTAATGGAAAGTAAACAACCGTCTGAGTAGGCTAATTTCACCCAGTGAGTTGTCTGTTTACTTGTTGGCGGCGTGGATGAAGTCATAGAAGAGTTAACTTCTTAGGGAGCGGCTCCCGAGGTGACGGTTTTGGAGAGTCTGGAGTACCCAAAGTAAAATGCCTCCCACTCAGGCCCAGAAAATAGGATATGCACATTATTAGTACTATTGGATAGGAAACACTCTGAAGTTTCTAAAAGTGTTAACATAATGTCTGAGTATAGCAGGCGAAAACCCAAAGAATTTCTGTCCTGGAAAAAGTGTTTTTGACACATTGCCTCATTTTGAACCCCTCCCTATTGAAAACAGCCATTTCTGGGAGTAAGATTGCAGTACCTATTGCTTCCACTGGATGTCAACAGTCTCTAGACAGTGTTTGATGATGTTTAGTTGCTCTGGATGGTAATAGAAGAATTTCGAACTGGGCATCGGATGTAAACAGAAGAGGATGCGCGTTCACGGGCTCGCGCGCGCTGTGGTTTTTTCCTTTCCTATCGTCCAGTTTATAATCCGGTTGAAATATTATAGTAAATATACATAAAAGTGTTCCTAAGGCTACATTATCAATGATGTTTGATTGTTCTTGGACACGTGTATAGGTATAGGTAGAACGCGTTCTCTTCACGGTTCAATGGGCGAGTGGACGCTGTATTTTATGAACATAATGCGCCAACCAAATGGAGATTTATGGATATAATAAATGACTTTTTCTAACAAAAGAACCATTGGATGTCTTCGTTGGACACTTGGGAAGCCCTCAGCAGAAGTTCTTTAAAAGGTAAGGGATTTGTTTTCGCTGTGAAATGTGTTTTGTGTGAACCGCGATGGTTTATGAATTTATGCGAATGAAAAATATTGGAGGTGCTACCCTCAAACAATCAAATGTAGTGCTTTCGCCGTAAAGCCTTTTTGAAATCTGATAACGCTGTGATATTGCCAAGAAGCAGAGCTTTTGATGACTATGCAACACTTGTATATTGATAATAATTAATAATTCAACTTTTGGATTTTGAATTTGGCACCTTGCATTTCACCGGGTAGTGTCGGGAGTGACTCCCGAACCACTGCTCCCTAAGTAGTTAAAGGGTTTGTGGCAAGCCAGGGAATGTTCCTTCTGGCTCTCTTATGGGCAATCAGGCCCTCAGAGCCTCTGCGTCCCAAATGGCACTACTTTTGTAGTACACTGGTCAAAAGTAGTGCATGTACACTACTACATAGTTTGGGGTGCAGCTCTGGAAGTGCTCCCCTGCCCTCAGAGAGAGTGCTCCCTATCTTTCAGACCAGTCAGTTCCCCTTCCCTCCAGGCCAGTCGGTACCCCCTCCCTCCAGGTTTACGATGGAAAAACAAAACAGCCCCAATGGTCACCAGCAGACACACGGCTCTGTGTTGTTACACTGTATTGCAGATTGAGTGACGCTGCTGCCTTGAATGCCGCCCTGGAGGTTAATGGGATATTATATTATCAGAGGTGTTACCATAATGGATGAGCTGTACAATATCTGACTGCATGTTGATGCGTCAATCAATTCCCCCTCAGCCTTGGGCCTTTGTGATTTAGAGAGGAGCCCAGACACAGATTTACATATAAAACATGTAGTAGATTTATAGGATGTCTGTGTGCCCAGCAGCATGTATAGAAATGTCCTATTTCAGTAA
Organism: Hucho hucho; assembly: GCA_003317085.1. Taxonomy (NCBI): domain Eukaryota; kingdom Metazoa; phylum Chordata; class Actinopteri; order Salmoniformes; family Salmonidae; genus Hucho; species Hucho hucho. The sequence continues at coordinate 27,560 of QNTS01007970.1, forward strand.
AAACCCTGTTTTTCACATTGTGTAATGTAGCGCTTTGGGGCTGTTTGTTGAATAGCCATTGCTCTCTCTGGAAGGGAAGTGAGGGCAGGAAACCAGGACTGTATGATTAGTCACCCTGTAAATACTAGTGAGTCGTCTTCCTCTGCTTCTTCACCCAGTTGTGATGGGAAGCAGGGTCCTGGGTGGGAGGGGCATGTTCTACTGAGTAAAAAAGAAGGCTAAATGCTGCTTGCTGTTGAAGATTTGGACTTTAGCCTTCTATCCAAAGTGTAGAGACGGAGGGGGTTGTTAATGGTTGATTGTAAATGAAGTCACGTTGCCTGGTTTCATTTGTGAATCAACTGGGGAGCTGCCACCCTCTTAGTGTGTGTGTGTGTCCTTCTGGAAGTTGCTGCTCTCATCTCTGATGTTTTATAGAAGGAATTTTTGTTGGACACTGGGACTAGCGTGTGTTTTGTGAGTGAATGAATGAGTCGTGTGTGTATTGTGGTTGTTGAGGATGAGCGCTCTTTTTTTTTCTTCTTCTCCATACCATAGTGGGGTATTGGGCCAAAGTACTCCAGGTTAGCTGCCTTTGCACAGCAACAATGAGGTTGCCGCCATGGTTATAGTAGTGACTGTATAGGCTCCGTGTCTCACTATAGAGTTTTTAACCTACTTGGTTTTTATTCTTGGATTGTTCCTTTGTGTTGGTTTTAGCTAAACTGAGTGAATAGTAACATGTCTTTGAGAGGCACTGACTGTTCAAATCAATGAATGACACTGTCCCCCTGTCTCTCTCTGTGTCCCCCTCTCTATATCTCTATCTTCCAGCCTGGCCTACTGAAAGCCATCTTCAATGTGGACCCAGATGAAGTGCGCTCCCTCATATTTCAGAAAGAGGATGTGAATGTTCAGGTAATCATCCCAGCTGTTTCCTACCATTATTCCCACCCTCCTGTCTGTCCTGTGGATAGGAACACACACTTTTTTTTCACATTTTAACTTAAGTCATGTGTTGCCAAAAGCTAGGGTAGCAAAATTCTGGTAACTTAAATGCCCAGAAATCCCGATATGAAGACTTCCTGAATCAGAGTGGAATAAGCAGGAATTCCAGAACCTTCTGTCTAACAAGGATATCTGGAAAAACCTGTGAATGTTGGGAAAGATACTGGAATTTTGCAACCCTACTGAATATAGCCTGATCAGAACGGATACCTCCTTCCATCAGCCGTATGCACCTTGTTCAGTATCTGTCACTTTACAGTACTGTAGTTCATGATCTGGTTCTACTTAGTTTATGGCGTTTCTCCTGGCTCTTATGGGCTGGAGCAGACTTTGTTTCAAAATAAGACTGGTTTAAAATTGTTTTAAAGGGCTGTAGCCTGTTAGCAGGTTTTCCCACACTGCCCCCCCCCCCCCTGGGTGCACATGTTTTTTTGCCCAAGCACTGCACAGCTGATTCAAATAACCAACTCCGCATCAAGCTTTGATTATTTGAATCAGGACCGAGTTTGGGAAACCCTGTGTTCAAGTATGTACACTACCGTTCAAAAGTTTGGGATCACTTAGAAATTTCCTTATGTTTCACTATATTGGATCACTCCAATCTATTGGTATCACTCTGCGGCGGAGGGATACATCCGGAGGGATACATCCCGTGTGCACCTGTGTCACGGCTGGGGTCCACCCCTATATATAGACCCCATGGCCGCGATACACATTCTCTAATTTTCTCGGTAGACGTGCGTATGGGTTGAGGTGCAAACTTTCTGAAGTTCGCTTGGTAAGTCACTGGTAAGTGTAATATCTTGCGTGGAAGTATACTCACTGGCTGTTTGCAGCCTGGAGCAGCTGGCCACTAAACCGGCTAGGTAATATTGCAGTTGGCATAAAAAAACAAAACCCATAAATCAAATCCATTACCTGGTTGCTGTTTTTTTTGTGTCTGCCTGTTTTTCCCCACACAGGTCTTCCCTGTTTTTTGCAGAGGTACTGGGTAATTTATCCCTCACCGGGTTCCTATTCCTCGAAGCGGGTCACGACATAAGCTCTCCCAGGGTGTCGGACCCCTGCTTCATGGCCTTGCTGGCTTGGCTGAGTTTAGCTGAGACTGGACCATGGAGTTATGTTGCAGGTGCAGAGTCACTCGGCCTCTGGGAGTACAAGACCATGGACACCATGATGGCTGCCATGGTCCTCCCGGACCGGGAGATTATAGGGCGGAACACGCAACTGAAGCCTGGACCCTCCAGAGTCTTTGATGCGGACTTGAAAGCCACATATGGGTCCCTATACTCTCTTGGCCACCTTACCAAAGCGGCCATGCTGCTGCAGGCCTACCTGCAGACTCTATTGCCCCGGCTGCAAGGGGGCACAGAGGTGCTCCTCCGGGAAGCGATGGAGGTGTCTCGCCTGCTTTCCCTGCTCAAGAGGGATGTGGCCTGCTCCAACAGACGGGCCATGGCGCAGGTGATTACCTCCCGGCACCATCTCTGGCTGGCCCAATCCCATCTGCCAGCTGCTCTCCAGAACACATTTGCCACTCTACCCATCACCCCAGGGCTGATGTTTGGCCCAGGGGTTAATGACATTCTGGAGCAGACCGATAAGGTTCGTAGGGACCGGGAGACCCTGAGACGGTTCATGCCACCTCCTCAGGCCCCGGGTCCAAGGCAGACGGACCGTCGCCACCCACCTGCACCTGAACGACGGTGGGGTCCCTCCTGCCCCATCGCTTTGTGCGGTGGAGCAACAACCTGTCAACCTTTCACCGCCATAGGGACGTACCTGGGGGACCCAGGCACTCTGGTCGCCAGAGGAGAGGCGGGCCCCGGCAGGATCCCTGACACATCCTTCCCTGGCCTCTGCCTCTTCTCCTGGTCTCAAAGGGAAAAGTGGGAGGAGTGTGTGGAGTCCCCATAGGTGTTGTCCACAATGCTCGAGGAGTACCGACTCCAATTCCGATGCCGGCCCCCATCTTTCAGGAGCATTCATGTCACCACGGTGGCTGACCCCCTGAAGAAAACCCTGTGGCTGGAGATCAGCTCATTCCTGGACAAGGGTGCCATCCGCAGGATCGAGACATCAGAACGGCTAGGTGGGTTCTACTCCACTTATTTTGTGGTCCCAAAAAAGAGGGTTTTGACTGATTTTGGACCTCCGCGACCTCAATGGGTACTTGAAGGTACATGCTGGTATATTTCCACATGCTGTCCCTGGCCCGCTTGTTGTTGGCCGTGTCCAGGGACCAGTGGTTTTTGACGCTGGACCTGAGGGATGCGTACTTCCATTTTCCTGTTCACCCAGCTCATTTGCAGTACCTCCGATTCGCTTTCGAAGGGAGGGCTTACGAATTCATGATACTTCCCTTCGGCCTCTCCTTGGCACCCCGCACTTTCACAAAGTGCATGGGCGCTGTCCTGGCACCTCTCACGTCCTGAGGGTTGTTAATCCTCAATTACCTAGAAGATTGGCTGATTTGTGCCCCGACCAGGTCCTGTCAGACAGACATGCTCCTGACCCATATCGGCGGGTTGGGCATTACTGTAAACGACAAGTCATCTGACGCCCACCCAGAGGGTGGCCTTCATTGGCCATGAGAGCACGCCTGCCCACCAGAAGGGTTCAGGTGATCTTATCTTGCCTCAACCACTTTCGGCAGGGGTGGGTTGTATCCACCCTAACCTGCCAACGCCGGCCTCGTTGTTGATTCCAATGGGCCTGCTCCATCTCCTGCCTCTTCAACAGTGGTTCAACTCCCACCGACTGCACCCGAAGCGCCACCGCCAGCTGCGGGTGACCACACAGTGCCTCAGGGCATTGTTGAGGTGGTGCTGTCACTCCTTTCTCTCAGGTGGTGTGGAGATGCTGACAATATGCCACCGGGAGCTGCTCAGCACAGACGCCTCCCAGATTGGCTGGGGGGGTGTGACCAAAGGCAGGTCGGCAGCGGCTGTTGGCCACCCCCTGTTGGCCAGCACCTGTGGGACAAGTTCGGGAGGGCGCAGGTGGACAGTATGTCCTCCAATACTTGCAGTCTTGCTTGGATGAGGAGTTAGCAGCATCTACACTGAGTGGGTATTTGGCCGCTATATCTGCCTGCCATGTGGGGTGGATGGACAGGCCAGTGGGGCACCATCCCTTGGTCTCCAGGTTTATGAAGGGGGTTCGTCGCCTGCGTCCAACTAGGACCTGCTCAATGGCGAGCTGGGATCTGGATGTGGTCTTGGCAGCTAAGGCAAAGCCGCCTTATCGAACCGTTGGAGTCTGCCCCCCTGAAACACCGCTCTATGAAGATGCCTTTCTTGGTAGCTATTACTTCCATGAAGAGGGTGGGTGAGCTCCATGTTCTGAGTGCTACCGGATGGACCCTGGGGGGAGGAGTATATCTCTCCGCCCCAACCCTTCATTCCTCCCGAAGGTTCTGTCAGACAGGCATGTGAACATCCCTTTTATACTGTCAGCTTACAACCCCCTGGCAGTGGCGGGGGAGTCTGGGCCTCCCTCCGGCATGCTGTGCCCTGTGAGGGCACTGGCTGCCTATGTGGATTGGACACGGTCAGTGAGAACAACAGACCAGCTCTTTTTCTGCTATGGTGAGAGTCCTGGGGTGGGATCTGTGGTGGCACATTCAACACAAGGTGTGGCTGCATCCTGGGCTCTACTGAGAGGAGTGCTCATCGCTGATATCTGTGCTGCGGCCAGCTGGGCTTCCTCTTGCACCTTTGCTAGGTACTATCGGGTAAATGTAACACCTCACTCTGCGTTTGGTTCAGCGGTCCTTGGCGTTGCCTCCCCTTCCGGGGACTGTGCCGGGACCTCCCTTCCACTTCGCCGCTGGCTGGCCAGGTCCCTCTAGCACCGGCTAAATCTGGTACGGGTATACCAATATATTGGAGTGATCCAATATAGTGAAACATAACGAAGGTTACGTATGTAACCACGATTTGTGAGCTGTATGAAAACATACATGAAATGAGTTGCAAAATGAATAGGAAATATAGTAAAGACGTTGACAAGGTTATATATATATATATATATATATATATATGATTTTTAATTGAAATAATAATTGTCCTTCAAACTTAGCTTTTGTCAAAGAATCATCCATTTGCAGCAATTACAGCCTTGCAGACCTTTGCCCTTCTAGTTGTCAATTTGTTGAGGTAATCTGAAGAGATTTCACCCCATGCTTCCCGAAGCACCTCCCACAAATTGGATTGGCTTGATGGGCACTTACGTACCATACGGTCAAGCTGCTCCCACAACAGATCAATAGGGTTGAGATCCGGTGACTCTGCTGGCCACTCCATTATAGACAGAATACCAGCTGACTGCTTCTTCCTTAAATAGTTCTCGCGTAGTTTGGAGCTGTGGTTTGGGTCATTGTTCTGTTGTATGAGGAAATTGGCTCCAATTTTAACTTCTTAAGGAGCAGCAAGGGGCGCTAGCGCCCCACTCCCGACACTACCAGGTGAAATGCAAGGCGCCAAATTCAAAATCCAAAAATGTTAATTATTAAACATGCATCAATATACAAGTGTTTCATAGTCATCAAAAGCTCTGTTTCTTGGCAATATCACAGCGTTGTCAGATTTCAAAAAGGCTTTACGGCGAAAGCACCACATTTGATTGTTTGAGGGTAGCACCTCCAATATTTTTCCATTACCATGAATTCATAAGCCATCACGGTTCACATAAAACACATTTCACAGCGAAAACAAATCAATTACCTGTTGAAGAACTTCTGCTGAGGGCTTCCCAAGTGTCCAACGAAGACAATCAATGGTTATTTTGTTAGAAAAAGTCATGTATTATATCCATAAATCGCCGTTTGGTTGGCGCGTTAGAATGAGAAAATAGAGTCCATTGAAACGTGAAGAGAACTCGTTCAACTTATACCTATAAACTTGTCCAAGAACAATCAAACATCATTGCTAATGTATCCTTAGGAACACTTTAATGTATATGTTGTATAATATTTCAACCGGAATATAAACTGGGCGATAAGAAAGGAAAAAAACAAAGAACGCGCAAGCCGGGAGCGCGCATTTACTTGTAAGGACATCTCAGTGGACACTTCCTTATTCCTCTTCTCTGCTCTAAAAGCATCTAAAAAGAACACTTTCTCGAGACTGTTGACATCGAGGAAGCAATAGGTACTGCATTCATATGCCCTTATATGGGCATTTTCATGAGGGAGGGGTTCCAAATGAGGCACTCTGAAAACCACTTTCTCCAGGACAGAAATTCCTCAGGGTTTTGCCTGCCATATCCGTTCGGTTTTACTCACAGACAAATGGTTAACAGTTTTACAAAATTCAGAGTGTTTCCTATCCAATGGTACCAAATATGTGCATATCCTATTTTCTGGGCCTGAATGGGAGGCATTTTACTTTGGGCACGCCAGGCTCTCCAAAACGGTCAAGTTGTGCAGTGATCCCTAACAAGTTAA
>QNTS01007971.1:25805-36684 GCA_003317085.1 Hucho hucho
TCTGTACTGCAAGTGAATCTGTACTGCAAGTGAATCTGTACTGCAAGTGAATCTGTACTGCAAGTGAATCTGTACTGCAAGTGAATCTGTACTGCAACTGAATCTGTACTGCAACTGAATCTGTACTGCAAGTGAATCTGTACTGCATGTGAATCTGTACTGCAAGTGGATCTGTACTGCAGGTGAATCTGTACTGCAACTGAATCTGTACTGCAACTGAATCTGTACCGCAAGTGGATCTGTACTGCAAGTGGATCTGTTCTGCAGGTGAATCTGTGCTGCAAGTGAATCTGTACTGCAAGTGAATCTGTACTGCAAGTGGATCTGTGCTGCAAGGGAATCTGTACTGCAAGTTTAATCTGTACTTCAAGTGTATCTGTACTGCAAGTGAATCTGTACTGCAAGTGGATCTGTACTGCAAGTGAATATGTACTGCAAGTGAATATGTGCTGCAAGTGAATCTGTGCTGCAACTGAATCTGTACTGCAACTGAATCTGTACTGCAACTGAATCTGTACTGCATGTGAATCTGTACTGCAAGTGGATCTGTACTGCAGGTGAATCTGTACTGCAACTGAATCTGTACTGCAACTGAATCTGTACCGCAAGTGGATCTGTACCGCAAGTGGATCTGTTCTGCAGGTGAATCTGTGCTGCAAGTGGATCTGTTCTGCAAGTGGATCTGTACTGCAAGTGAATCTGTACTGCAAGTGAATCTGTACTGCAAGTGGATCTGTACTGCATGTGAATCTGTGCTGCTAGTGGATCTGTACTGCAAGTCGATCTGTGCTGCAATTGGATCTGTACTGCAAATGAATCTGTACTGCAAGTGAATCTGTGCTGCAAGTGAATCTGTGTTGCAAGTGAATCTGTACTGCAAGTGAATCTGTACTGCAAGTGGATCTGTACTGCAATTGAATCTGTACTGTAATGGAATGAACAAGGCTTTTGTCTGATGATAACTGTACAGTATTTTGTACTGTAGAACAGCCCAGTTGTGATTGTGATTTTGTACAGTTCACTCAATACTTTACTATTGAAATTAATTCAATAGTTGACCATTATTGGGGTACTGAACAAAGCTATTTTGTCTGATCTATTATCCATTTAAACCAAAATGGTTTCTCTCTCTCTCTCTCTCCCTCTCTCTCTCTCTCTCTCTCTCTCTCTCTCTCTCTCTCTCTCTCTCTCTCTCTCTCTGTCTCTCTCTGTTCCCTAACTCTGAGAGGGTCTTGGTGTTTAGCCTGTCTCTCTCTGTTCCCTAACTCTGAGAGCATCATAAAACAATTACAGACTTTTAAACCATTGCAGAATCACTGGGCTGCATCCAAATGGCACCATATTCCCTATACAGTGCACTACCTTAGACCAGAGGGTCCCAGGTCAAAAGTAGTGCACTATAAAGGGAATAGGGTTACATTTTGGATACAGCCACGGTGTCAGCAGGGAAACAGAAACAAAGCTTCAGCCAAGTCGTCACCAGGCAACCCCAGTCCATATGGATAGTGTAACCAAGAGCAAAGTGGCTCAAAATCCCAAAATAACAAATATATCCTGGTTGTGACTGGTGTCCTTGAAGCGTACAGCAACACAAACTAGAAGCCCTGTCTACCCTTCCATCTGCGTGGGAGAGCGAACAGTACATGTTTCTTTCCCCCTAGCTTTAAGTGCTATAGGGTAGCTTCACCAGCGAATCAGATCACACGGTGACCTACTACGGTACATAGTATTGTGAGAGGAAGATTCATATTGTCCAACCCATAAACACGTAAGGAAAGGCAGCTGACAGTGCTGATCCTCTATGTGTTGCAGACGGTGTTACAGTACGTGCTGTTCATCATCAGCTGACAGTGCTGATCCTCTATGTGTTGCAGACGGTGTTACAGTACGTGCTGTTCATCATCAGCTGACAGTGCTGATCCTCTATGTGTTGCAGACGGTGTTACAGTACGTGCTGTTCATCATCAGCTGACAGTGCTGATCCTCTATGTGTTGCAGACAGTGTTACAGTACGTGCTGTTCATCATCAGCTGACAGTGCTGATCCTCTATATGTTGCAGACGGTGTTACAGTACGTGCTGTTCATCATCAGCTACACACAATGTAAAGCTGATCGTCCGCTGGTCACGTGATCAAGATAAGAAGTCAAAACATCATAGCAGAGATTGTGAGCTGATTGCAGCAACAGCGTCACAAGAGGTGTGTTAGTCCTGAAGTCCCATGTGTGTGTCTTCATGTGTGGGTACATACAGTAGTAGCAGATGTGCTTAGATTATAAAAGTAGTTTATTACTTTTTGTATTCCAAAGTCAACCTGTGGAATTTACCAAAGGTAAACCGCACATATTGCTCTTTAGAGCCAGTATGTGAACCCTTATAATGATGTCTGATTGGTCTGTCAACCTGTGGAATTTACAAAAGGTAAACTGCACATATTGCTCTTTAGAGCCAGTCTGTGAACCCTTATAATGATGTCTGATTGGTCTGTGTGATGCCAGCCAAATATGTTCCTTCCCTGGCTGGGTCTGCCTTTGTCTACTGCAGAAACAGGCCTATCCTCGGTGCCCTTTCACCAAATATATTATATGTTAATTGATTTAAAGTGCCCTCAGGTCTTTTGTTCACTCTGGTCCCTTAGGAATGAAAATCGCCTGGGCGATCAAACCTAGAAAATGCTCATTCTTTCGCTCCTCCCCTTGATAACTTTTCACAAGACTGTGCAAACGCATACAAAAAACTTTCTGGACAGATGTGAAACGTTCACAGCCAGTTGAAGGCGAGAAATGTTCCTCAGGAGTGTTTTGCAACAGGACTTTCAGTACTTACTGTGAAAACCAGCAGGAGTCCTGGATTTTGCTGAGATGGTGAAAACGTACTTTTACACACTTCACCTTTAACTTCAAGTAATCATCACTCAAAAGAGAGGTGGAACAGCCTTGTCTCACTAAGCCACCTCCTGTCCGAAGCCATACCAACTCCCCCTCTGTATAGTCATCTTTAACAGGCCAGCCTCTCTCTCCAGCCTGTAGCAGCGTGGATCTGCCAACAGGCCCTCTTCACTGACAACAGCTTTATTAGAAACAGCTGTTCTAGGATCAGTGCTCCACACTGCAGAGAGAGACATAGACACACACGCGCACACACACACACACACACACACACACACACACACACACACACACACACACACACACAGACTCTCTCTCTCTCTCTCTCTCTCTGGATGACCTCTGTGACAGTCCGGATGGTATAGAATAATCGGCTCAGGGTGGAGATAAAATCAGTCCGTCCATCTATCCATCCCTCCAGCCTGCTGATAGGGCCTTGTTAAGTTCCATCTTTATCCATTAGTGGTAGGTCAGATCCACAAAGGCCTCTAGTTAGTCTCCAGTTAGACCAATGTACCTCAGGGCTCTCTGCTAGCCAACCATTTTCACTCAGGCAATTACTCAGATGGCCTCAGTTCGAGGGTCAAAGTGGCCCTATTTACCCACGGGCCCTTGAGTAATGAGGGGCTCGTATGCAATATGAATGTTGGATGGAGGATAGGTCATTGGATCGTTTCCATTGTATCCCTCCCCGTACTTACAGAGCTCACATCCCTGGTATAAATCGTTAATCGTACACAGCCAGAGACTTAATGAGCCAATCCTGGCCTGATTTAACCTGGCTGTCATTAGTCTGGCTAAGTGTTGCTGAGAAAAGCCCAAAACTACAAATCTCACAGATAATGGCTAGCTACATTAGGACAGATAGAAAAGAGAGAAGAGAGAGAGAAGACATATCTGGCTAATGTCATCTGGAATGTGGCAGAGACTCTGGATAAGACAGTAGTGTGGAGGCAGACGAGGCCTGGACACGTTACAAAGAGAACCAACTCCTAAAAGCACTAATCATATCAGTGTCTGTCTGTCTCCCTTTCTCTCTCCCCCCCCCCCCCTCTCTCTTTCTCTTTTTTTCTCTCTCTCTCTCGCTCTCTAGCCCTTTCTCTGTTTCTCTCTCGCCCTTTCTTTGTTTGTTTCTCTCTCTCTCTTTATCTTTCTCTCTCTCTCTCTCTCTCTCTCTCTCTCTCTCTCTCCGTTTCGCTCTCTCGCTCTGCCGTGTTGAGAAAAAAGTCCCTAAAACTCTTGTTAACACATTCTATTCATGTGGGTACATGAGTTGCAGGCCTGGTTTCACTGCCTCCAACAGGGTCTGCCTTCAACTAGCCCACACCCTGGCTGGCTGACCTGACCAGACCTCACAATGTTCATACTGTACATACACTATATAAAACACCTACTGAATGTCCATAGACACACTATATAAAACACCCACTGAATCTCCATAGATACACTCTGTAAACAGTGGTCCTGTGTAGCTCAGTTGGTAATGGCAGGGATCCATTCCCTCTGGGGTCACTAACTGTAATGTCAGTTGCTTTGGATAAAAGTGTCTGCTAAATGGCATACATTTGAATGTTATATGAAAACACCCCACAGACTGACTGGGGGTACTGTACTGTAGGGCCCTTTCTGTAGGGGGACATGTTATATTAAAACACCCACAGACTGACTGGGGGTACTGTACTGTAGGGTCCTTTCTGTAGGGGGACATGTTATATTAAAACAGCCACAGACTGACTGGGGGTACTGTACTGTAGGGTCCCGGGTCCTTTCTGTAGGGGGACAGTTGGAATTGCTCCTTAGGGGACACTATAAATATAGTTTTGTTAAATTGAACAGTTTGTCGTGTAAGGTTATAGTTATAGACTGACTGAGGTAGAATATAAACCCAGATCTATTCAGAGCACAGATAATCACTGTAGTCTTTGCAATAGATGTGAATGAAGCTCTGTATCTATTAGCCAACAGAACAGTGTCTGGTTGTTGGGAAGGTTACTGAATAGGCAAGCCAATCTGTACTGCAGGTGAATCTGTAGTGCAAGTGAATCTGTGCTGCAAGTGAATCTGTACTGCAACTGAATCTGTACTGCAACTGAATCTGTACTGCAAGTGAATCTGTACTGCAAGTGAATCTGTACTTCAAGTGTATCTGTACTGCAAGTGAATCTGTGCTGCAACTGAATCTGTACTACAACTGAATCTGTACTGCAACTGAATCTGTACTGCAAGTGAATCTGTGCTGCAAATGGATCTGTACTGCATGTGAATCTGTGCTGCAACTGAATTTGTACTGCAACTGAATCTGTGCTGCAAGTGAATCTGTACTGCAAGTGGATCTGTGCTGCAGGTGAATCTGTACTGCAAGTGAATATGTACTGCAAGTGGATCTGTACTGCAACTGAATCTGTGCTGCAAGTGAATCTGTACTGCAAATGAATCTGTACTGCAAGTGGATCTGTACTGCATGTGAATCTGTACTGCAAGTGAATCTGTACTGCAACTGAATCTGTGCTGCAAGTGGATCTGTACTGCAAGGGGATCTGTGCTGCAAGTGGATCTGTACTGCAACTCAATCTGTGCTGCAAGTGGACCTGTATTGCAAATGAATCTGTACTGCAAGTGAATCTGTGCTGCAAGTGAATCTGTGCTGCAAGTGAATCTGTGTTGCAAGTGAATCTGTACTGCAAGTGAATCTGTACTGCAAGTGAATCTGTACTGCAAGTGGATCTGTACTGCAATTGAATCTGTACTGTAATGGAATGAAACAAGGCTCTTGTCTGATGATAACTGTACAGTATTTTGTACTGTAGAACAGCCCAGTTGGGATTGTGATTTTGTACAGTTCACTCAATACTTTACTATTGAAATTTAATTCAATAGTTTACCATTATTGGGGTACTGGACAAAGCTCTTTTGTCTGATCTATTATCCATTTAAACCAAAATGGTTTCTCTAACCCTCTCTCTCTCTCTCTCTCTCTCTCTCTCTCTCTCACCGACCGTATCCTCTCTTCTCTCTTCAGTGTAAGCCCTGATAATGAGACATGGGGAGGGCTGAGTCTTAGAGGAACTAGGGATGGAGATGTTACTGGGGGAGGGATGAGTCTTAGAGGAACTGGGGATGGAGATGTTACTGGGGGAGGGCTGAGTCTTAGAGGAACTGGGGATGGAGATGGAAGGCTGTTACTGGGGAGGGCTGAGTCTTAGAGGAACCAGGGATGGAGATGGAAGGCTGTTACTGGGGGAGGGCTGAGTCTTAGAGGAACTGGGGATGGAGATGGAAGGCTGTTACTGGGGGAGGGTTGAGTCTTAGAGGAACTGGGGATTGAGATTTAAGGCTGGGCTTTCTTCAGCTTGATGGACTTGATTCTGCTCAATAGATATGAGTCAAGCTTAGTTAGCACAATTTGGTAGAATTATTTTGAAATATATAGAAGTTTTGTCAGAGCAAATCACATTATTCAAATGACCACAGTTTTCTCGTTGTGACGTAGTATTTGCGTCCTCGGAGCATCACTGACCTCAAACGTCCTACTTCTTCATTGATACAATTTCATATGAATCCCATAAATACACTGTTGTGTAATGCGGTGATGAGACTGGCTGTTCCTTTACCTCATAACACTGTTCACCACTGCTGTCAGACAGAGACAATGTTGTTTACTACCAACCTGTCACTTACTTTCAAGTCTGTCTCTAGGGTTTTGGCTAGGGTTAGGATTGAGCTTGCTTCCCGAGTGGTGCAGCGGTCTAAGGCACTGCATTGCAGTGCTAGAGGCGTCACTACAGATCCGGGTTTGATCCCAGGCTGTGTCGCAGCCGGCTGCGACCGGAAGACCCATGAGGCGGCACACAATTGGCCCAGCGTCGTCAGGGTTATGGGAGGGTTTGGCTGGCAGGGATGTCCTTGTCCAATCGTGCTCTAGCAACTCCTGTGGTGGGCCGTGCGCATGCATGCTGACACGGTCGCTAGGGTTGGGGCTAGGATTGGGGCTAGGGTTGGGGTTGGGTTGGGGCTAGGGTTGGGGCTAGGGTTGGGGCTAGGGTTAGGGCTAGGTTTAGGGTTCCATGTATCACTTTAGCACTTAGTTTTTCCAGGTCACATGGTCCAGGCTCCTCTATCTTTTAACACTGAGAATACAATAATAAGCACATACTTTTATGAGAACCTCTTCCTGTCTATAAACAAAGGCTTTTCCCTGGTAGAGAGATGCCAGATGAGAACATGATGGCACAGCCCTGCTGAGGGAAGAGTGTCTGTATCCCAAATGGCACCCTATTCCAAATGTTGCACTACTTTAGACCCGAGGGGCTGCTGGTCAGTAGTATAGTGCACTACATAGGGAACAGGGTGCCATTTGGAACGCTTAGTGTTAGCAGACCAAATGGAAAACAGACTGTAGAGAGGACAGATAAACAGCTCTGCTCAACATTATAAAAGAATGAGATGGATGAAGTCACCAGCCACAGAACATCTTGGTAATAGTTTCATTGTTTAGTTTAACTCTTTAGTGTCTGAAAACTGTAGAAAACCACATTTCCACTGTTTGGGAGGGGAAATGTAGGACTAGTTGAAATTGTGCTGAGGCACAAACTGCTGAAACTGATACAGAGAGCGTTTCATTGACCTCATGTGGTCTTTTTCCCTGACCTAAGCCCTAAACACAACCTCAGACACGTTTTCCTGTAACGTAAGCCCTAAACACAACCTCAGACATGTTTTCCCGTAACGTAAGCCCTAAACACAACCTCAGACACGTACCTACACTCTTCCTTCTCTTCCTCATTCTACTTCCTTGAAGTCGGCTAGCAGCAAACCTGGGTTCAAATAGTATTTGCTTTCTTCCTAAATATTTTAGCTGTGCTTGACTGAGCTTGCCTGGTGTAATATAACCCATGGAATAGTCCCAAAAGTCCTGCCCATGTCTCACTCCAAGCAGGTTCAACTAAACAAGCTACATATTTAAAAGAAAATAAACACTAGTTGAAGCCAGGTCTGGCTAGTACTGCCCTCCTGCCATGAGGCTGTAGTCAGTAACCCTAACCCAGTGTGGATCCATCTTAGCTGGGGAGGGGCAGGGGTCATGACTGTTGTGTCACGCTCTAATTCTGATTATCAAGTTGATAGAGGGGAAAGAGAGTGGAAAATTAGCAAGCTACCATTGGTGTCAATGAAAGGCCTGCTTTTCAACGGGGTTGACACTGCGGGGTCTATGCTCATTGATGAGAATTAAGGATCATTTTTTTAGATTCTCTTGAGGTATCGATTCTCGAGAGACATTATTGAAATGTTAACGTGCGTATTTCTCATGTCTCGAACGCTACCTACGAAGGTCACGCACAACACTCCCCCCCTCTAAGGAGGAATAAATCAAATCAAATTTTATTGGTCACATACCTGTGTTTAGCAAATGCTAATGCGGGTGTATTCGAAATGCTTGTCGCAAAGTTTCCTAAAGACTAGATGCGCGGCAGCCCTCTCTGTCGGGCGCCATTTTCATAATGTCAGAGCAGTGGTTTAGCAGAGCAACGTTTTTAAAACAGCTGAAATGTATAGATGTTTCATTATATTTGAGACTTGTTTTATTCGCCTGAAATTGCAGTAACAGCCTGTTTCATTCTGAAATTGTCACAGTACCTTTAAGAAAGGGTGTCTTTCCCTCCTTGGGTGCTCTGAGCCACCTTCCAGGCAAGAAGCATGCAGCAATAAGCTGATCAACTAACCAGCGGAATTATCTACGTTTAAAGTCTACATGTTGTGTTTACCTCATATAATGACATCCATGTTGTTGATCAAATGAATGTTAATGTTTGATAGGCTATATTACTAGCTAGCTAGCTACAGTATGTTATTGTCTTGCAAGCTACATTTAGCTAATGTGTGTAAGAACGAGAAAATACATCCTTTAATTGTCTACACATCCTTGTGAATTGTTGCATTATTAGGTAACAGTGTAATATGGTTTGGTTGAATTATTCAAGAGTGTAGCTAATATTTTTAAGAGGAAAAGTTGCTTGCAATCATTGAATAGTTTGCAGGTTTACTGACTAGTCAGTGGCTACTGTGATACTGATAGGCCTATCTAGGTAGATTTGGATCTGCAGAGCAAGACTGTCATGTTGCCAGCCACAATGAAAGGTAAGGCAAGACTGTCATGTTGCCTGACACAATGAAAGGTAAGGCAAGACTGTCATGTTGCCAGCCACAATGAAAGGTAAGGCAAGACTGTCATGTTGCCTGACACAACGAAAGGTAAGGCAAGACTGTCATGTTGCCTGACACAACGAAAGGTAAGGCAAGACTGTCATGTTGCCAGCCACAACGAAAAGTAAGGCAAGACTGTCATGTTGCCTGACACAACGAAAGGTAAGGCAAGACTGTCATGTTGCCTGACACAACGAAAGGTAAGGCAAGACACAAGCATTTCGCTACACTCGCAATAACATCTGCTAATCACGTGTATGTGACCTGCCACAACGAAAGGTAAGCCAAAGAACGTCATGTTGCCAGCCACAACAAAACGTAAGGCATGAATGTTATATAAATTGAAAAGTTTATGTACATGTTATGTCAATGTACAAATGATGTAAATTGAAATCTCATTAAACCTCTCTTTAAATGTTTGTCAATGAGAATAGCCTCTGAGTTATTATGTGGCTGGTAGTGAGGCAGACTGGCTAGTCCAATGGTTAGTCCAATGGTATAGTAGGCAATTAGCTATTAGAACGTTGAAGCTGGAGCTTTAATATGTTGTAGATTGTGAACTGTCAATTTGACCAGCTGCCAAGTCAGCTGACAACAATGTCAGTGTTAACAAACCATCCCTCTATTCAAGTGAATGTGTTCCCAACTAAGCCACATTGTACAACAAACAATGAATACAGACTCTATGTAGCACCCTTGGAATTCACAATGAATACAGACTATATGCAAAACCCGTGGAATTCACAATGAATACAGACTATATGCAGAACCCTTGGTATTCACAATGAATACAGACTATATGCAGAACCCTTGGAATTCACAAGGAATACAGACTATATGCAGAACCCTTGGAATTCACAAGGAATACAGACTATATGCAGAACCCTTGGAATTCACAAGGAATACAGACTCTATGCAGCACCCATGGAATTCCTCCTACCCTTAAATCTATAACTGCAGACGCAAGAGGAAGTGAGGCAGAGAGGGAGGGAGAGGTATGGAAAACGAGGGATTACACTCCCTCCCTCTCTCTCTCACTCCTTCCTTACTTCCATCAATCCCTCTCCTCCCTCCCATCCCTTGGTTCCCTCCGGTATAGCCTAGCGTTTCCTTTAGGATAGCCCGGCCTTGGAATTTACAGTCCAACAGAACTCATAATAAAACACCTGTGGACATGAAGATGAATGGGGAGTAGGGAGGGAGGGACAGTCCCAGTCTTCTCTCTCTAGTCCTTTTCTCTAGTCTCTACCCCAACAGCACATGTATTAAAAGAGCCCTAACATTTCTTCTCCATTAAAAACCATAGAAAAAGACACATCAACTTGCAAGCTGATATCGTTGTTGGAATACTCTAGAAGCATGCTCTTGGGCAGGGTTTCCCAAACTGGGTCCTGGGGTTTCCACCCTGGGTGCAAGTTTTGTTTTTTGTACGAGCACTACACAGCTGATTCAAATAATCAAAGATAATCAAAGATGAGTTGGTTATGAACTCCAACCCTGTTCCTGGAGAGCTACCGTCCTGTAGGTTTTAACCCTAACCCTGTTCCTGGAGAGCTACCGTCCTATAGGTTTTAAACCTAACCCTGTTCCTGGAGAGCTACCGTCCTATAGGTTTTAACCCTAACCCTGTTCCTGGAGAGCTACCGTTCTGTAGGTTTTAACCCTAACCCTGTTCCTGGAGAGCTACCGTCCTGTAGGTTTTAACTCCAACCCTGTTCCTGGAGAGCTACCGTCCTATAGGTTTTAACCCTAACCCTGTTCCTGGAGAGCTACCGTCCTGTAGGTTTTAAC
>QNTS01007977.1:4886-17458 GCA_003317085.1 Hucho hucho
TATTTTGGTTTCATCTGACCATATGACATTCTCCCAATCCTCATCTGGATCATCCAAATGCTCTCTAGCAAACTTCAGACGGGCCTGAACATGTACTGGCTTAAGCAGGGGGACACGTCTGGCACTGCAGGATTTGAGTCCCTGGCGGCGTAGTGTGTTACTGATGGTAGGCTTTGTTACTTTGGTCCCAGCTCTCTGCAGGTCATTCACTAGGTCCCCCCGTGTGGTTCTGGGATTTTTGCTCACCGTTCTTGTGATCATTTTGACCCCACGGGGTGAGATCTTGCGTGGAGCCCCAGATCGAGGAAGATTATCAGTGGTCTTGTATGTCTTCCATTTCCTAATAATTGCTCCCACAGTTGATTTCTTCAAACCAAGCTGCTTACCTATTGCAGATTCAGTCTTCCCAACCTGGTGCAGGTCTACAATTTTGTTTCTGGTGTCCTTTGACAGCTCTTTGGTCTTGGCCATAGTGGAGTTTGGAGTGTGACTGTTTGAGGTTGTGGACAGGTGTCTTTTATACTGATAACAAGTTCAAACAGGTGCCATTAATACAGGTAACGAGTGGAGGACAGACGAGCCTCTTAAAGAAGAAGTTACAGGTCTGTGAGAGCCAGAAATCTTGCTTGTTTGTATGTGACCAAATACTTATTTTCCACCATAATTTGCAAATAAATTCATTAAAAATCCTACAATGTGATTTTCTGGATTTTTTTTCCTCATTTTGTCTGTCATAGTTGAAGTGTACCTATGATGAAAATTACAGGCCTCTCTCATCTTTTTAAGTGAGAGAACTTGCACAATTGGTGGCTGACTAAATACTTTTTTGCCCCACTGTACATACTCGTATTCATTCCTTTACTCTTGTGTGTATAAGGTAGTTATTGTGAATTTGTTAGATTACTTGTTAAATACTACTGCATGGTCGGAACTAGAAGCACAAGCATTTCGCTACACTCGCATTAACATCTGCTAACCATGTGTATGTGACAAATAACATTTTATTTTATTTGATATTGAGCTTCAGACGTTTCAGGCCAGTGGCACAACATATTCATTTATGGTTACATCAGAATCACTGTCATTATCATTGGCCTGTACAGAGAATTAATTCAAAACCAGTCCACATACCATCTCCAAATCCACATCTCCATCCATGGCATAGGAAAGGGCTGATTTAGCAAGCTAGCTACTGCAGGACATTAACACATGCAGACCAGAAACAAAAAATTGGTAAATGTAGCAGAGGGTATATGCAGCAGAGGGTATATGTAGCAGAGGGTATATGTAGCAGAGGGTATATGTAGCAGAGGGTAAATGTAGCAGAGGGTATATGTAGTACAGGGTATATGTAGTAGAGGGTATATGTAGTACAGGGTGTATGTTATAGAGGGTATATGTAGTACAGGGAATATGTAGCAGAGGGTATATGTAGCAAAGGTTATATGTAGTAGAGGGTTTATGTAGCAGAGGGTTTATGTAGCAGAGGGTATATGTAGCAGAGGGTATATGTAGTAGAGGGTATATGTAGCAGAGGGTATATGTAGTAGAGGGTATATGTAGTAGAGGGTATATGTAGCAGAGGGTATATGTAGTAGAGGGTATATGTAGCAGAGGGTATATGTAGTAGAGGGTATATGTAGTAGAGGGTATATGTAGTAGAGGGTATATGTAGCAGAGGGTATATGTAGTAGAGGGTATATGTAGCAGAGGGTATATGTAGTAGAGGTTATATGTAGTAGAGGGTATATGTAGTAGAGGGTACATGTAGTAGAGGGTATATGTAGTAGAGGTTATATGTAGTAGAGGGTATATGTAGTAGAGGGTACATGTAGTAGAGGGTATATGTAGTACATGGTATATGTAGTACAGGGTATATGTAGCAGAGGGTACATGTAGTACAGGGTATATGTAGTAGAGGGTATATGCAGTACAGGGTATATGTAGTGCAGGTTATATGTAGTAGAGTGTATATGAAGCAGAGGGTATATGTAGTAGAGGGTATATGTGGTACAGGGTATATGTAGTAGAGGGTATATGCAGTACAGGGTATATGTAGTGCAGGTTATATGTAGTAGAGTGTATATGAAGCAGAGGGTATATGTAGTAGAGGGTATATGTGGTACAGGGTATATGTAGCAGAGGGTATATGTAGTGAGGGAATATGTAGCAGAGGGTATATGTACTAGAGGGTATATGTAGTAGAGGGTATATGTAGTAGAGGGTACATGTAGAGGAGGGTAAATGTTGTACAGGGTATTTGTAGTAGATTGTATATATAGTAGAGGGTATATGTAGTAGAGGGAATATGTAGTACAGGGTATATGTAGTAGAGGGAATATGTAGTACAGGGTATACGTAGTGCAGGGTATTTTTAGTACAGAGCTGTGTCTATTTGCCTCTGGGTTCTCAAATGTCTTTTGGTGTCAGTAAAGTTAAAGACTTAGAGGGCGTCAGGTATGTCCACTGAGAGGTGATATCAGGGGCGAGCTGAGAGCTCTCTGTCTCTCTCGGTCTGTCTCTCTCTCTCTCTCGGTCTGTCTGTCTCTCTCTCTCTCTCGGTCTGTCTGTCTGTCTCTCTCTCTCTCTCTCTCTCTCTCTCTCTCTCTCTGTCTCTCTCTCTCTCTCTCTGTCTGTCTCTCTCTCTCTCTCTCTCTCTCTCTCTCTCTCTCTCGTTGTCCATAAGATCTCTTCCTCCCACCTGGTGGTACTGTGGCCTCAGCACTGACACGGCTTTTTAATATTTCACCACACGCAGAGCACACCATATGTCCCCTACACCCCTCTTCCCCTACCCTGCCCCCTACCTCCTACTGCTACCCTCCAATGAATTATGAATCCAAATGGACTTCTAATATTTGGAGGATAAAAATATGGCTATAGGCATGGAGCCCGCCCGACTGCAAAGTCAACCTCGTCATGAAGGGTTGACTCTCCAAGGGAAGAGGGGAGAGGAGGGGAGAGGAGGGGTGAGGACTGTCTGAAGTACTTGGAAGAGATTAAAACAAATGTTTTTCCTGATGTAGTGTATTCAATTGAGCATTTTTCTCTTACAAAAAAACATGTGAAATTTGAAGTTTCAGATGTGAAAATTGCATTTTCATAAATCTTAAATGTCACGTGAAACTATATTTTCACATGGTAACACCACTTTTTCTCATGTGAGGAGAACATCATGTTCACATGCTCACAAATTCACATGTGTGAAATCTAACTTCCACACGTGGAATTGCAAGTTCACATGTGGGGGTGAAATAGTGTTATTAAGGTGTTGCATTGCATGTATGCTACCACTAGGGGGAGGCATTCAGAGTGTTACTGCTGCAGGTGCGCTCCTCTCTTCTTCGTACGTTGGTCCGTGATCGTTGGAAGGAGGCCAGTGAAAACAGAGAAGCTAGCTCTCCATGCCTTCTTACTTTTTTTTTTATCTTGTTTTCCGGTTTGTCCGGGTGGTTTCGCTTAAATAAAATTCTAGAGATAACATGTTTAACTGAACTGTGTTGAGTTTTCTGGTAAATTTTGTTGTATAATTTCATTGTTTTGACCGAGTAAAAAAACAAGTGAGATTTTCTCATTTACATGAGTGTAGCCAAGCTAGGTAGCTATCTAGTTAGCTCACTTTTGATGCAAGTCAATGAGAACAAGATTGCGTTTCAGGTATTTTTTTATTTCCGCTATATAAATGTTTTAGTTCTTAAATGCTTGTTTTTGTTTTATTTTAAACGAGGGCTTCTATCAATTTTGCTCTTCCACTGTTACTTTGAACAAAATCAAGACGTCAATATTCTTGTAACGCTTTTTACACATATTTTATGCTCAATCTAAGCAAGTGTAGAATTTGCAATTAATTATGATTAATCACACCAAATCCTGTGATTAAATTGACTACATTTTTGAAAATGTATAACAGCCCTATTTTGAATAGAATAGTCAATATCCTGAGATTGAGAGAAATGTATAATAAATTGGAAGAGAGTCCCAGTTTCGGCCCTCTTGGCTCATTCTAAACCCGCAAAAAACACACATGTGAAATTTAGAATATCACATGTGAAATTTAGAATATCACATGTGAAATGTTAAGAAATCCCGTGTCTAAATCGTGTGAAAAATTAAGGTGAAAAAATACGAAAACCATTTTCCGATAAACCATCAATTTTTCACAAGATTTGTTCATTATTCATACACGTCTGGGGGGTTGTTGTAAGGGTTTCTTCCAGTTTACGTTGTTATCTCGCAGTGTCACAAAACACTCCCAAAACGAAGACGGATCTTTTAACGTCATCAACAACATCAATATTCACGCTATTTGTAACATAATTATTAATGAATCAGAAATCTATTTTCTAAGAAAGGAAGAATATGAAGACAGGGTGTTTTCTTTTATTGCAATACGTTGTTCTCTCCATTTCCATCTCAATTAACATTCTCCATAGAGAAGACTCTGAGATTAGGAGCCTGCTGTATTGAATTGCGTTTAATAATTAATGACGTCATTTTGCTTTATCTCAGGGAAAGAGATACACGAGCCAGACTGTCCCATTCCTCAAACTGCCTTTTATAAGGCATAATGAATTGTAGCTTTATATGGCCTGATGTAAAAGCTTTGTGGGGAGGGAATATTGTTGAAGGAAAATAAGAGCCTGCAGATGTTTTTCAGATATTCGGGTCACACAAATAAATGCTGCTTGGTGACCAAAACTGAAGTCTGTGGAAGTGCAGTGACTGAATGTTTCCCTAGGAAGAGAAAAAGCAGAGAGAGGACGTATTGGATGTATAAATAAATAAATAAATAAATAAATAAATAAATGGACAGTTAAACATGTGTTGCCTGACAGTAACACATACTAACATATCAATCCAGTCTAATGCTCTTCCTTCCCTAAGGCTGACACCAACCTAATCATTTAGCCATGGGGACTGTATGACATCAGACTAAACCAAGCTGAATAATTTCTCCCCATTTCAAGATCACCACCCTATGTTCTACCGCAGTTGTGACACAAGGCATGAACTAATCCTACACCCTATGGCGTGAGAGAGATAGCATGGAAAATATGTTGTTTTCTGTAAAGTCTCAAAGAGACCTGTGTTAGATAGGTGTGTGTGGTGTGTTTATACATAGCTCTGGAAAACAATTAAGAGACCACTGCAACATTATCAGTTTCTCTGGTTTTACTATTTATAGGTAAGTGTTTGGATAAAATTAACATTTTTGTTTTATTCTGTAAACTACTGACAACATTTCTCCCAAATTCCAAATAAAAATATTGTCATTTAGAGCATTTATTTGCAGAAAATGACAACTGGTCAAAATAACAAAAAAGATGCAGTGTTGTCAAACCTCGAATAATGTAAAGAAAATAAGTCCATATTCATTATTAAACAACACAATACTAATGTTTTAACTTGGTTTGGTGGAATAAGCCTGATTTTCAATCACAGCTTTCATGCGTCTTGGCTCTCCGCTAGTCTTTCACATTGATGTTGGGTGACTTTATGCAGCGCAGCTTTGTTTAAAGGTTTGTGTCCATCCATCTTCCTTTTCATCACATTCCAGAGGTTTTCAATGGGGTTCAGGTCTGGAGATTGGGCTGGCCATGACAGGGTCTTGATCTGGTGGTCCTCCATCCACAACTTGATTGACCTGGCTGTGTGGCATGGAGCATTGCCCTGCTGGAAAAAATCAATCCTAAGAGTTGGGGAACAATTCCAGCCTTGCTGAAGCACCCCCAGATCATCACCGATCCTCCACCAAATTTCACAGTGGGTGCGAGACACTGTGGCTTGTAGGCATCTCCAGGTCTCGCACCCACTGTGAAATTTGGTGGAGGATTCTATAAACACCTCTCTCTGCAACTGGATCCTGGACTTCCTGATGGGCCGCCCCCAGGTGGTAAGGGTAGGGAACAACACATCCGCTACACTGATCCTCAACACTGGGGCCCCTCAGGGTTATGTGCTCAGTCCCCTCCTGTACTCCTTTTTCACTCATGACTGCATAGCCAGGAAAGACTCCAACACCATCATTAAGTTTGCCGATGACACAACAGTGGTTGGCCTGATTACCAACAATGATGAGACAGCCTATAGGGAGGAGGTCAGAGACCAGGCCGTGTGGTGCCAGGACAACAACCTCTCCCTCAATGTAATCAAGACAAAGGAGATGATTGTGGACTACAGGAAAAGGAGGACCGATCACAGCCACATTCTCATCGACGGGGCTGTAGTGGAACAGGTTGAGAGATTCAAGTTCCTTGGTGTCCACATCCCCAGCAAACTGTCATGGTCCTAACACACTAAGAAGTCATGAAGAGGGAACGACAAAGCCTATTCCCCCTCAGGAGACTTAAAAGATTTGGCATGGGTCCTCAGATCCTCAAAAGGTTCTACAGCTGCACCATCGAGAGCATCCTGACTGGTTGCATCACTGCTTGGTATCGCAACTGCTCAGCCTCCGACCGCAAGGCACTACAGAGGGTAGTGCGTACGGCCCAGTACATCACTGGGGCCAAGCTTCCTGCCATCCAAGACTTCTATACCAGGTGGTGTCAGAGGAAGGCCCTACAAATTGTCAAAGACTCCAGCCACCCTAGTCATAGACTGTTCTCTCTGCTACCGCACGGCGAGCGGTACCGGAGCACCAAGTCGAGGTCCAAAAGGCTTCTTAACAGATTCTATCCCCAAGCCATAAGACTGCTGGACATCTAATCAAATGGCTACCCAGACCCCTCTTCTATGCTGCTGCTACTCTCTGTTGATAATTTATTCATAGTCACTTTAATAACTCTACCTACATGTACATTTTACCTCAATTACCTCGACTAATCGGTGCCCCCGCACATTGACTCTGTACCCGTACCCCCTGTACATAGCCTCACTTGTTATTTTACTGCTGCTGTTGAATTATTTGTTACTTTCATTTTCTATCTTCTACTTATGTAATAATGGTTTCTATTATTTAACTTTTTTATCTTAACTTCTTAAAGCATTGTTGGTTAAGGGCTTGTAGGTAAGCATTTCACTGTAGGGTCTACAGCTGGTTTTTTCGGTGCATGTGACAAATAACATTTTATTTGATTTCGCAGTTTTTGTCTTTTTCAATTAAACTCTGACATTGTCCTTTTTGCCGCTGGGTCTCAGAGCATTTCTTATTATTCTATATGTAAATCCGAGACACTCCATATTGTAAGTACCGACGCTGGAGTAGAGAAGCGGGTACGGGGAGTCAGACATTTAATCAGGAACAGACATGAAACAAGACAGGAACAGATATAGGGAAGATAATAAACAGGTGATTAAGTCCAGGTGAGTCCAATAATACACTGATAAGCGTGACGGGGGAAAGGCAGGTGTGCGTACTGATGGTGGCAGGAGTTGGTAATGCTGGGGAGCCTGGTGCCCTCGAGCGCCAGGAGGGAACAGACGGAGTGGGAGCAGGAGGCTGAAGAAATTTGGCTTGTCACCAAAAACACTCACAAACTTTTACAGATGCACAATCGAGAGCATCCTGTCGGGCTGTATCACCGCCTGGTACGGCAACTGCTCCGCCCACAACCGTAAGGCTCTCCAGAGGGTAGTGAGGTCTGCACAACGCATCACCGGGGGCAAACTACCTGCCCTCCAGGACACCTACACCACCCGATGTCACAGGAAGGCCTAAAAGATCATCAAGGACAACAACCACCTGAGCCACTGCCTGTTCACCCCGCTATCATCCAGAAGCCGAGGTCAGTACAGGTGCATCAAAGCTGGGACCGAGAGACTGAAAAGCAGATTCTCAAGGGCATCAGACTGCTAAACAGCCATCACTAACATTGAGTGCTGCCAACATTCAGACTCAATCTCTAGCCAATTTAATAATTAATAATTGGATGTAATAAATGTATCACTAGTCACTTAAACAATGCCACTTTATACAATGTTTACATTACTCATCTCATATGTATATACTGTACTCTATGCCATCTACTTCATCTTGCCTACGCCGTCCGGCCATCACTCATCCATATATCATTCCTTTACACTTGTGTGTATAAGGTAGTTGTTGTGGAATTGTTAAATATTACTTGTTAGATATTACTCCACGGACGGAACTAGAAGAAAAAGCATTTCGCTACACTTGCATTAACATGGGTACGTGACCGATACATTTTGATTTTATTTTATTTGACAGATATGTTACATTCCGTATGGTATGTACGTGGATGTCCATCACCCATTTTTGTATGATATATTACGAATTGGTCAAATGTACAGTATGTTACTAACATGAAAATGTACAATATATTATGAATTTACAATACATGTGATATGTTATGGATTCTAGCTAGGTGGCTAACGTTAGCTAGGTGGCTAACGTTAGCTAGCTGGCTAACATTTGCTAGGCTAAATTTGGCTTAAGGGTTCAAGTTAGGGTTATGTTTAGGAGTTATGTTAATGGGTTACGTTCAGGGTTAGGGGAATGGTTAGCTAAAAGGGATATGTTTAGAGTTAGCTAACATGCTAAGTACTCACAAGGTAGCTAAAAAGATCTCTTAGTAGTTGAAAAGGTGCTAATTGGCTAAAACTGTCCGTGATGAGATTCCAACTCGCAACCTTTGGGTTGCTAGACATTCGTGTTACACGCCTAACCGTCCACCCCGACAAACCAACATACTTTCGTTTTTTTTTTTGCCTTAAGGAACCATCTGTCTTATGTAACCATACCAAACACAACATATCATACTAATTGGAGTGTCCCAGATTTACATTTACTATGTTACGTCTAGTCTATGAGACCAGGCTGGCCTCAGCGAATTGACGTTCACTTTTTATGCCCAAGTTCCCAAAAGCATTTGGCAATTGGTGTGTGTTTGGCACGGTACAGTTAGGACCTAAAGCTTAGGCTTAAGCTACGCAACTAATGTCAGATAAAGAATAATGAAAGGAAAACGCTATGTAGCCTATAGATATGAATAATTATACATTTTGTGTTTTCTCTTTATTCAACCCGCTCTTCATCCACACAAAATTTCATGGCCCGCCTCCACCCCACGGAATACGGGTTACGAGTCAACCCGTGCATCACTAACACACACACACACACACACACACACACACACACACACACACACACACACACACACACACACACACACACACACACACACACACACACACACACACACACACACACACACACACACACACACACACGGGTTTGGCAGTAGGGAGGGTAGTGTTTGTGACACCTAGGCAGAGAATGTGTAAGACATGAAACCTTGTTAATATTTTACCATCTTGTAACCTCATTCTCATCTGATTACAATAGGGACGAATTGTTTATTTAATTTGATATTCTTTGCATTTTTATGAGTTTCTAACTAGGACAGAAGGCATGACTCACTCATTCCTTTACTGTTCTTTGTGTGCTGAAATGTTGCTGATACTTGGAAATCCATTTGAAAGTCAATTCAGTCTAGTTTTTGTAGATGAAGCAGCATTCAAGACTTGAACAATGGCTCCCCGAGTGGTGCAGAGTTCTATGGCACTGCATCTCAGTGCAAGAGGTGTCACTGCAGTCTCTGGTTCGAATCCAGGCTATATCACATCCGGCTGTGATTGGGAGTCCCATAGGGTGGCGCACAATTGGCCCAGCGTCGTCTTGGTTTGGCCGGGGGGGGGGGGTAGGCTGTCATTGTAAATAAGACTGACTTGCCTAGTTAAATGAAGGTTACATTTTTTTTATTTTTTCTCTCTATGGTCTCTTCCAAGAAGTTGAATGGCTATACAGGGCTGTGTTATAAAGTATCAATGTGTTACACAGCATCTTCCTAAAACATAAATAGGCCCGAGGACACTGCATGGTTGGTTCTGCCTCTAATATTAAACGGCTCGTCTCCCACTCCTCCTTTCATCACTAGCATTGCAGCAGGTGAGTAATTGCCTGCGTGGAATCAATATAACGGCAAGTCACAAATGTGAACATTAAAGACCACGAGGATCCTGAAGATAGGCTAAACTATGGAAATTCATTCAATTATTCCCGTCTCAGAGCTGCGCAAATTGGATTGTTCATCAATGTAATACACCGTCAATGACATGCCACTGCATTGATATGCCAGTCTGGTCCCTGTGCATGATGAAATCAAGTAGCTTTGAAGCCTGACATGTATTTCAGCCTACACCCCCCCCCCCACCCCAAAATACTGTGAAGAAAAAATAAAGGCCAACGGCACTAAATGAATAGATGGCTGAGACCTACAATCCGAATGTGCCTTAGGTTCCAATGGAATTTATACTACTCTGCTGAAATAGCTGTTCTCAGTCTCATAGCTGGAACCTGGTGGGGAGAACTAAAGAAATGATTGTTTCTTTGTGGCAGAAAATAATAATAATGTCTGGGATGGCAGAAGGTTTTCCCCTCCCCATTTAATAACCTGTCCAGGTGGGATATTGATTTACTCTATACAGCGCCCCATGTTGCAGTTCAAAAATAAATCCTAAAGTTTCACATGGACCACCAAAAGTGGTGACTTTGTAAACCACCACACTGCTTGTTGTGAGGCATTACAGCTAGTTTAGTCTGACAGGGCTGGTTGGATCAATAGGGTGTCCTCTCTCTCTCTCCGGGAGAACAAAGTACCAAGGCCCCTGCCTGACTTGCACAAGTAGGGAATTGTACCGGTCGTGTTACGGCTGGTTGTGCATTTCTTACACAGCAGCTTTTGAACGAGGCCTTTGAACTGGACGTTGCTAGCTAGACGTTTTCCCAGGTCAATCACCAGTGTTCCACATTAGTCCTTGGCCAAAAGGTATTGATTAATCCTCAATGCCAAAGCCACGCAGCAGCATTTATGTTCTCCAACGGGTGACATCCTTTCAGTAGGAGGCAGCAAGGTCCCCATGATGTCTACAATCCACAGCCAGGGATGGGTAGGTTACTTTCTAAATGTAATCTGTTACAGTTACTAGTTACCTGTTCAAAATTGTAATCAGTACCGTAACTTTTTGGATGAGCCCAAACTCAGTAACGTAATCTGATTACATTCAGTTACTTTTAGATTACTTTCTCCTTAAGAGTCATCAGAAGAAGACAACAATGTATGTAACCAATTGAACAACATTTATTGCAGGATAAATCAATGTTAAAGTTCACATAGCTGGCCAAATGGATGTTACATTTTACATTATGGGTTGGTTATGTAGGTTTCTTCTAACCCATCGCTTTCTACTACATATAATAATACGATTAAATTATATCTTTACATTAATATACAGTATATCATTTATAAGTCAGAAAATGGATGTAACAACTACAGATTGCCCCTTTAAGTCTATCAGAAGTGTGTGAGTTTTAGCATGTGTTCATTAGGCCTATGGATTTTATTTTATATCAGCATGAATTAGATTGAGCAATAAAAGCCCCACTTTTATTCTGTAGGCTGGGATCCGCACTTTGCAGCTGTTACAAGAGTGCATTTTTCACTGGCTGTCCACTGATTTCAAAAACAATGATTGACAGGCAGCTTAGTCTTTGTGAATTCAACCATTATTGGTTTCAACTGTAGATTTGTGAACAGCCATCCACAACAACCACAATCTGTGAAGCTCAAATAGCTAAATGAGAGAGTAGCAGTGTGATTCACATCAATGCGCAATGTAGATATCAATAATAAGTGATATCCGTATCGCCGTAGACTACACCCCAGCTGTCATCCTTACCTCCGAGCATTTATTCAAGTTGAATAATCTTTGGAAGCCGACAGAAGTCGCACCATTGGAAGACATAGCTTGGACTGTAGCCTACAAAAGCCTATTCCTGCTCTTTTCCCACGATCCATCAAACACATTTGGTGTGTCATCATAGTGGTCTCTGACTTGTGGTCAGACTCGCTCAGGTGGAACAAACTTAAAACTTGGGCCTTTTTTAAATGCTGATTTGAATGTCATTGAGATAACAGAGAAGTGTCAAAGATTTTTTTTTCGCAAACATCCTTTCTGAATTTAAAAGTAATCCAAGAGGCAATCATCTAGTTTTTCAAAAGTATCTGTAATCTGATTACAATATTTTTGCTGGTAACGTAACGGATTACAGTTACCATTTTTTTTGTAATCCGTTACTCCCCAACCCTGTCCACAGCAAGGTCCCCATGATGTCTATAATCCACAGCAAGGTCCCCATGATGTCTATAATCCACAGCAAGGTCCCCATGATGTCTATAATCCACAGCAAGGTCCCCATGATGTCTATAATCCACAGCAAGGTCCCCATGATGTCTATAATCCACAGCAAGGTCCCCTTTATCTCTATAATTCACAGCAAGGTCCCCATGATGTCTATAATCCACAGCAAGGTCCCCATGATGTCTATAATCCACAGCAAGGTCCCCATGAGGTCTGTAATCCACAGCAAGGTCCCCATGATGTCTGTAATCCACAGCAAG
Source organism: Hucho hucho (assembly GCA_003317085.1). Classification (NCBI taxonomy): domain Eukaryota; kingdom Metazoa; phylum Chordata; class Actinopteri; order Salmoniformes; family Salmonidae; genus Hucho; species Hucho hucho. Next base: position 17,312 of record QNTS01007977.1, read on the forward strand.
GTCCCCATGATGTCTATAATCCACAGCAAGGTCCCCATGATGTCTGTAATCCACAGCAAGGTCCCCATGATGTCTATAATCCACAGCAAGGTCCCCATGATGTCTGTAATCCACAGCAAGGTCCCCATGATGTCTATAATCCACAGC
>QNTS01007979.1:25356-35987 GCA_003317085.1 Hucho hucho
AGTAGAGCCCTGAGTAGAGCCCTGAGTAGAGCACTAAGTAGAGCACTAAGTAGAGCCCTAAGTAGAGCCCTAAGTAGAGCACTAAGAAGACCACTAAGTAGAGCCCTGAGTAGAGCCCTGAGTAGATCCCTGAGTAGAGCCCTAGGTAGAGCCCTAAGTAGAGCCCTGAGTAGAGCCCTGAGTAGAGCACTAAGTAGAGCCCTGAGTAGAGCACTATAGGGTACCATTTGGGACGCAGACTTAGTGTATGACCTGGGACCCCGGGCCCTAGAGCTCACCTTTCCCCCGGATGGGTTGCTCCACTGGGCCATCAATGTTGATGGAGGGGACGGACCTGGCTGGACGGAGGTCCTGCTGCTCGGTGCTGATGGAGGGGACGGACCTGGCTGGACGGAGGTAATGTTGCTCGGTGCTGATGGAGGGGACGGACCTGGCTGGACGGAGGGCCTGCTGTTCTAGCCTGTTCTGCTCCCGTCCAGACCGCTGCTGTAACACCCTGATCACTGCATCCTTCTCCAGGAGCTGGGAGTGTAGCGCTCGGACCCTACACACACACAACAGTTGCATATGATGTTAGTCAGATCACTATGTTGATCTACCTGAGTTCCATCTGAGCCTAGGTCACACCAACTGGCCTTACTGTATATTGTCTTCAGTGAGCAGGAAGTTAACAGCAGAAATTGTACCTGTTCTCCATCTCCTGATGTCTGTGGCTGGACGGCAGGCGGTCGTTGAAACTGTTGTTGGGTGAGTGGCGAGGCGAGTGTTTGATGACGCTGCCGTCTCTCTGAGCTGCAGCGGTAGCGGCTGCGTCCATAGCGAACTGCCTCATGGTGCTCTCCTCCAGGTACTTCTGTTCCCAGTGTGTGATGTCAGCCTCCAGAGCCAGGATCCTCTCTTCTCTCTCAGCCAGCTGCTGCTGTACAGACACCGTGGAGCTCAGATCAGAGGGCAGGGAGCCAGGACCGCTAGCCGTTCTGTGGGACTGACACCATTGGAAGGAAATTGGAATCAAAAAAACAATTCAAACAAACATGGAGCTGTTTTGTTTTGTATAACTATGCTCACTGTACAGACTTAGGGGTTGTCAAATATTACGTGTCAAGGTGGATCAGAAGGTTTCATTTGATATACCAGTGCTGTTCAATTCTGGGCTGGAGGGCCAAAACACTTCAGGTTTTTGTTTCTACCTGCTAGTTAATTGCACCCAGCTGGTGTCCCAGGTCTGAATAAGTCGCTGATTAGAAGGAGAGTAGGAGAGGCCCTCCAGGACCGACATTGAACAGCCTGCACCATGTGTCTCCTCTCCTGCTCACCTGTGCTGATCGGAGGCTCTTCAGCTCCTGCTCCAGCCTGGTCCTCAGCCTCAGTTCCAGGGCCTCTCTCTTCTCACAGGCTGCCTGTAGCTGGCCCAGGGAACTCTGTAGCCGCTTTACCTTCTCTACGTACGCCCTCTTCCTCCTAAGCTCCTCCTCCAGGGCCAGGTTACGGGCCTGTGCCGACCCCAGGGCCAGCTCCAGAACCTCCCCAGAACCACGTAGACGGTGCACCTCACGCTGCTGCTCCTCATCTAAGAGAGAGAGAGAGAGAGAGAGAGAGAGAGAGAGAGAGAGAGAGAGAGAGAAAAGAGAGAGAGAAAAGAGAGAGGGCCCAGTTGGAGATGTTCATGCGAGAAGGGCTGCTACAGACATTATGAAGCTTACCGCAGTTCCCCAGAACAGTTGAGTTGAGTCACGTGTTTGTTTGTTAAAATAACACAACGTGAGAAAAAGAGGGAGGAGGTGATTCCAGCTGTTGTATTGACAGGGGTCATGGTTGTATATTGAAAGTCACGTGTTTTTTTTTTTTCTTCAGTAGAGTGATCAAGGGTTGACAACTATAGTTTTCCTACACAGAAAATACATTAGTGCAACACAAAAAAAAGCTTCATTTTCATCAGATGCCAACCAAAGTGTAACGGTACTTGGCTGGCAGCCACACAAGTAAAGGAGCTTACAATGAAAAAGCAATGTATTTATTGCTAAAACGATGCACAGCCATCATATTTCTAATGTTTAGGCCTAACATAGAAAGAATGTAGCCGGCTACATTTCCTAATGTTTTGTTTGACGTCACACACTGAGGTAAAGAAATGCCCAAAGATGGAGACATATCTATCAAGGGGTCAGTGTGTTGTGAGTGGGGAATGGAAGGCCATGAGGAAGGGAGCTCAACAGCTATGCAGCCCTGTGCAGCAGAGTGGGGAGGGAGGTATTCCCAGTGAACGGAACAGCCTGACATACCAGAATAAATTCCAGGAATCCAGGCCTCATTTACTGTGGAGGGATGTGAATAATGGCTGGCGTTCAAGTGCCAAGGCCGACTCTGTTAGCAGGCCGGGGAGGGAGGGAGGAGCAGAGAGCAGGGAATACCTCCCTAGCCGGCCTGCCCTCCGACCTCAGACCACAGACTACATTAATGTGGCAGCAATATCAGACACAGTCTAGGAGAACTATATGCCTGCCACAGAATGCCAGGGTGAAGTGTTCACAATGCTCTGTGATTTGTAAAAACATGCCCTTGCAAACAGATCTGAAAACGCCCTCACTCTTGCCCAGTGCCCTGCCCTGCCCTCTCTCTACAGAAAGTCTTACTCAAGCGATTATGAGTACGTAACAAGGAGTGCGTCCTCTTTCGTCTCTCTCTCTCTCTCTCTCTCTCTCTCTAAACATGTTGGCATCTGATCTCTACTTACTTTGTTCGAGGAGTTTGGTGAAGACGTGCTGTTTCTTGTCTGCCGATTCAACCTCCTTGGCTACCTGCTGTTTGGTAGCGGTGTCCAGACGATCTACAGGTAAGAGAGGGAGGGAGATCGATTAGGAGAGCCACACTTAAACTCCAAAAGACTCCTGCTGCAGGTTACTAGCTTTCCTGCAGTTGAATGACCAAAGCGCCCTCTAGTGGCCTCACGGACGGAATGTTATTCACATTTTTCATAGTTTTATCATTAATAAAACCTGTTGTTTTTTTACCTGCCGAAAATACGGTGTTTCTCTAGGTCAAACGGTTTTGTTATATTTCAGTTTTCTGTGATGTATGTAAAGTGTAATACTGGGATGCAAACTGAAAATGTAATACATTTCATCTCTATATCTGACATGGTACAGGTGTCTTCTTTTTTTTAATCCCATAACCATTGTGTGTGAGGTGTATTACTTTGGTTTCAAACTAGATTTGTTTAGGACTACCAAGAAACACTCTGTGTGACCCTGATTTAACCCACTGCAGTCATTAGCTTTGCTTGATTTAACCTTTATTTATGTAAGTCCATGAAAAACATTACTAGCTGTGTTAGCGTTAGCATCCAGCTGCTGGTAGCCTTACCTCGGAGGTCTCTGTTGAAGTCGTGAAGTCTCTTGATCTCTGACTCCAGTTTGTTCCTCAAGGTTTTCTCCAGGGTCTCTCTCTTGGCTGAGCCCTTCATCAGGATGTCGTAGGCCTCAGATATCCGCTGGATCTCTACTTCCAGCTGGGAGGAAACACAAGAGGAGGACACTGTCAGTCTGGAGGGTCTCTAGCTTCAAACACAGCTTAGCCCCACCAGTGGTAACTTTCAGAGGTTTTTTTTTTTTGGGGGGGGGGGGGGGGGNATACGTGTCTCTGTCACTATAACAACCTGTATACGTGTCTCTGTCACTATAACAACCTGTATACGTGTCTCTGTCACTATAACAACCTGTATACGTGTCTCTGTCACTATAACAACCTGTATACGTGTCTCTGTCACTATAACAACCTGTATACGTGTCTCTGCCACTATAACAACCTGTATACGTGTCTCTGTCACTATAACAACCTGTATACGTGTCTCTGTCACTATAACAACCTGTATACGTGTCTCTGTCACTATAACAACCTGTATACGTGTCTCTGCCACTATAACAACCTGTATACGTGTCTCTGTCACTATAACAACCTGTATACGTGTCTCTGTCACTATAACAACCTGTATACGTGTCTCTGTCACTATAACAACCTGTATACGTGTCTCTGTCACTATAACAACCTGTATACGTGTCTCTGTCACTATAACAACCTGTATATGTGTCTCTGTCACTATAACAACCTGTATACGTGTCTCTGTCACTATAACAACCTGTATACGTGTCTCTGTCACTAGAAATTTATGTCCTTCTGATCCATCCACGGTGCACATTCGCAAACACACACACACACGCGCGCGCACACACACACACACACACACGCGCACACACACTTAATACTTCTCTACCTACCTCTACAACCTTTGTGAGCCAACAGGGCTTAGAAAGAAACCTATTCATGCTTATATAATCAAATTATAGTTTACTCATAACTATTACTGTCACTAAACTATATTACAAGCAAATAGGCTGCAATGAACAGGATGCAGTGACGCAGTCTTTCAAGGGTACTATGAGCTTGACCGTGCTGTTTTTGACAAACTCTCTTGCTATCTCTCTCAGAACAATCTTCATGACCCTAACCAGTTCGGCTTCAAGACCGGTCACTCAACCCGAGACTGCTCTTCTCTGAGTCGGGGGAGGCTCCCTGCACTGCCAAATGCTGTCTCTTTCTCTCCTATCAGATCTATCTACTCCCTTCAACAACGTGATCTTCCTCTCCACGCTCTCAGGGCCGGGCGTCTCAGGCTCTGCAAACTCTTGGATTGCATCCTACCTGGCAGGTCGCTCCTACCAGGTGACGTGGAGAGGATCTGTGTCTGCACCACGTACTCTCACTACTGGTGTCCCCCAGGGCTCGGTTCTAGGTCCTCTCTTCTTCTCTCTATACAACAAGGCACTCGGCTCTGATATATCATCACGTGGTCTCTCCTATCACTGCTATGCGGATGACACTCAACTACTTTTCTCCTTCCCCTCTTCTGACACCCAGGTGGCGACACACGCATCTCTGCGTGTCTGGCAGGCATCTATAAGCTTGGATGTCGGCCCACTACCTCAAGCTCAACCTTGACAAGACGGAGCTGCTCTTTCTCCTGAGGAAGGCCTGCCCGCTCAGACCTCTCCATCACGGTTGACAACTCCACAGTGTCCCCCCTCCTAGAGTGCAAAGAACCTTGTCATGACCCTGGACAACACCCTGTCGTTCTCTGCAAACATCAAAGCAGTGACTCGCTCCTGCAGGGTCACGCTCTACAACATCCGTAGAGTATGACCTGCCTCACACAGGAAGAGGAACATCCGTAGAGTACGACCCTGCCTCACACAGGAAGAGGAACATCCGTAGAGTACGACCCTGCCTCACACAGGAAGAGGAACATCCGTAGAGTACGACCCTACCTCACACAGGAAGCGGCGCAGGTCCTAATCCAGGCGCTTGTCCTCTCCCGTCTGGACTACTGCAACTCGCTGTTCGCTGGCCTCCCCACTTGTGCCATCAAACCCCCTGCAACTTATCCAGAACTCTGCAGCCAGGTTTTCAACCTTCCCAAGTTCTTCCATGTCACCCCGCTCCTCCGCAACACTCCACTGGCTTCCAGTCGAAGCTCGCATCCACTACCAGACCATGGTACTTGCCTATGGAGCAGCAAGAGGAACTTCCCCTCCCTACCTTCAGGCTATGATCAAACCCTACAACGCAACCCAAGCGTACCATTCTGCCACATCTGGTCTCTTGGCCCTCCCTCCCCTACGGGAAGGCAGTTCCCGCTCAGCCCAGTCCAAGCACTTCTCTGTCCTGGCAACCCCAATGGTCGAACCAGCTTACCTCTGAAGCTAGGACAGCAGAGTCCCTGCCCATCTTCTTAAAACATCTGAAACCCTACCTCTTCAATAAGTTTCTTAAATAATCCCACAGCACCCACCCCTCACCCCCTCCCCTTTCAAGCTCTGACTTTGCTGATAGCTACTTTATTGAGGAAAAGTGTACTTACTATGACTGAGATATGTGGTTGTCCCACATAGCTAGCTTAAGATGAATGCAGGTAGTGCATTCACCAGGAAGTCGCTCTTGATAACAGCGTCTGCTAAATGACTAAAATGTACATGTAAAATGAGTGATCTCTCTCTACAGGTGACGAGGCTAGCTGCCCCTCTGATCTTCTTAAACACTGACCACTTAAAGAACTGTATAATGAAGGGTCATAAAGATGGCACGAACAGAGTGACTCAGGCGTTAAACCTAAAGGGAAATTAGATGGTTGGAATGCTTTGTTTCACACTGATCACAAGGAGATACTGAGTTTCTACTAAGGAAAACCCCTAAATGACTCAAATGTACATGTCAAATGTGAATTAAAATGACTGTATAAGTTAAATGGGGCGGCAGGTAGCATAGTGGTTAGAGCATTGTGCCAGTAACCCGAAAGGTTACTAGATCGAATCCCCGAGCTGACAAGGTAAAAATCTGTCGTTCTACCCCTGAACAAGACAGTTAACCCACTGTTCCCCGGTAGGCCGTCATTGTAAATAAGAATTTGTTCTTAACTGACTTGCCTAGTTCAATAAAGGTAACATTTTAAAAATGATATATATATAAGGATGCATTCCACAAGGTACCGTAACCAAGGAGTCTCCTCTCTCTCACCTTCTGAAGTCTGGCAGCCTTCTCGCTGTACCCCTCCAACACTTTCCTTAGTCTCTCATTCTCCCTCAACAGGTCCATTTGGGCAGTGTTGTTGTGAGTACTGGGTTTGCTGTGGCTCATGTAGACCTCTGGACCATAGTGGACACTGTGTCGATCCATCTCAGCCTGGGGCTTGGAAGGTATGTACCTTGGGGAGAGGAGAGGGACTCATTAGTATCAAATGTTATCGTCCACAAATCTTGGTTGTAAACACATAGGGTCACTGGGATATAGGCTATATTCATCCCATATAGCAAACAGAGTGTTGTTACTGGTCTTTACCTGTGCTGTGAGTGGAATGAGGGAGGTTCCTGGTAGTAGTGTCCGTGTGTCTCCTGTGAATGGCTGAGCATGTATCCAGGAGGCCTGACCAAGAAGGGGTAGTCTGGGGGAGGTCCTCTCTGATCAAGGTACTGGTGAAACTCTGGCCCCTGGTGTTCAACAGGCCCAGAGTGGCCATTAGACAGCTGAGGGTAACTGTGAGAGGAGCTGAGGGGCTGAATGTCTCCACTTGATCTCTCCAGGGAGAGCTGCAAGAGACGCTCACTAAGGCTCCGGGCGTGCCTCCGTTTCAGGTCCCACTGGCCCTCTCCCTGGTGATCCATCATCTCCAGTCCCAGACCAAGCTGAGGCTGACCCTGCTGGGCCCCTACCGAGGCCAGGTACTGAGAGTGGGCCTTGGCCTCCTCATAGGTGGGCAGCTCCTCTCCGTGTCTGTGGAGCTGGTAGAGGTGACACACGGAGTCACTCTCACAGTGGTTGTAGTCCCCCTGGTACTCCTGGCCCTGGGGGTCCTGTCTGGTGGACATGTGGAGGAACTGGGACTCCTCCTGGGTCAGGCTCTCCAGGGAGGAGCGGGGGGATCCTGTACCCCCTCCTCCGCTGCTGTGGCTGCCTCCACGCAGGGCCTGCTGCTGGATGGCCAGGAGGGTACTGGTGTCTGTGGGGTTCCCGTAACGGAGGTGCTCCTGGATTAGACGGTTCAGGACCGTGCCAGAAGACTCCTCGGCAGTTCTCATCTCAGTCAATCGGAGAATAAATAAGTGAAGGGGTGTGTTGAAGAGTTGGTGGTTTTGGATTCTTAGTAAACCACAGATCTATAGAGAGGAGCAATAAGAGAATTAGCTCAATCAAGTAGCTAGCTGATGCATTTGGTAGCATTTAACATAAAGCCTTATAATGCCGTTATGCTGCCGTTATAATTAAAACTTGTTATTTAACTAGGCAGGTCAGTTAAGAACAAATTCTTATTTACAATGACGGCCTACCGGGGAACAGTGGGTTTAACTGCCTTGTTCAGGGGCAGAACGACATATTTTTACCTTGTCACCTCAGAGATTTGATCCAGCAACCTTTCGGGTTACTGGCCCAACATTCTAACCACTAGGCTACCTGCCGTCCCTATGAGCATGTATCACCCCCCCCTATGCTATCTTATAAACATCTCATAATAACAATCATCAGAAACGGACATGATATAACATCACATTTGGAATGTACTCTGAAGCCGTGTAATGTTGCACACAGAGATATCTATATTCCCCACTGTTGTGGTCCAGATGTCTTCCTTTCCAGTCTGTCCAGCATGTGTCATGCCTCACAGCCTATTCCCGTAGTAACACCACGTTAGTGCACAAATGTTATTGACTGTACGTTTGTTTTACTCCATGTGTAACTCTGTGTTGTTGTTGTTGTATGTGTCGCACTGCTTTGCTTTATCTTGGCCAGGTCGCAGTTGTAAAATGAGAACTTGTTCTCAACTGGCCTACCTGGTTAAATAAAGGTATGAGCCAGGACTCTAGTACATGATACTCAGTATAGATTATATCTGCATTCAGTTTAGGGTAGTCTATTATAATTAAGTAGAATTTACTTCAGCATGTAAATGCAAACATACCACACACTGTAAACTATAGCACAGGCCTATATTACCTGGTTAAGCCATATTACTGGGCATTATTTTGAAAAAGACCAAAACCCTGAAGTATTTAAGAAAAAAAGGAAATGTTTATTTTAGTTATTGAATATCACTATATTGAGTCATTTCCTGCTGACAGCTACACAGATTCCGTCCAGATTCCATCCAGATTCCAATAAATTGACTGATTTGGCCTTTCCAGGACGTGCACATACCGTAGTATGACAGAGAACAGATGTAGGGCCACATATTCATTGAGGCTTCGTTGAAAGACAAAATGTCTGTTTTACTCTACAATCTAAACAGTGTGAATAATGCAGACCTATTGTATACACGGGCCTAAATACTATAAACTCTACAGTCAACACACATAACATTCCAGTCTCAACTAGGAAAATAAACCATATAGCCCAATAAAACAATTTATACCCACTGTCAATAAAGTGAGGATAAAGTCCCAGACTTGATCACAGACCAAAGCCGACTTGCCAACATTTAAATCCAAGTGTAAAATATATGTAATGAGGACTTAAAAGACAATTATTATAAACGTTAGTATAACAAATCAAGTTAAAACGAACAAACCCGAATGTTCACCTATAATACTACTTTGAAAGAGCTATCCACCATGCGTAAAGCAACTCATTCCAAAACAGACGGCTAAATAAAATTCTTACCAATTTACATTCTCACCACCGAAGCAGGTTGTTCACGGCGTATATATATATATATATCGTTTATATTTCTTGATGAAGAAAAAATGATCGTAATAATAATTTAGTGGAACTGCAAATTATGTAGAGTATAACGCTCTTAAAGAGAGAGAGAGAGAGAGAGAGAGAGAGCGCTGCTACGGTGTGCGTCTGAGAAGATCTCACAACAGACTGAGCCGTGCGAGAGAGCGCGCTGCTATTAAATAACTGAGGGCCGATTGTTCCCTGAGACCTGGAATGACTGGAATGAGAGAACTCCAAGTCCCCCCGGGGATGAAAAGCAGAACCGCAGAGCAAGCGCAAAGTGCACGGAGGGAAAAGGGGGGCAGGGCAAGTAGAATCGGAACTGCAAGAGCAGAACGGAGCGGTCGGAGCGGAGCGGAGCGGCACAGTGCACACAGCAGAGAGACATCTGACCTGTGTAATGTAAAGCGGCGTGTTGTTGTTAGCAGTCGGGGGAGATGGAGTAATTAGCTATGTAGCAAGGTGTGACTAGAAAGAGATGAGGGAACTAACTGTGAAGCAGAGAGTTCATGTTTTCCATAAAAGGCTTTTGTTTAGCCTACATAACGTTCTAAATCAAATCAAATCAAATGTATTTATAAAGCCCCCCTTACATCAGCTGATGTCACAGAGTGCTGTACAGAAACCCAGCCTAAAACCCCAAAACAGCAAGCAATACAGGTGTAAAAAGCATGGTGGCTAGGGAAAAACTCCCTAGGAAAGGCCAAAACCTAGGAAGAAACCTAGAGAGGAACCAGGCTGTGAGGGGTGGCCAGTCCTCTTCTTCTAAACTCCTCATGTAGTATACCATACAACAATATTATATGAATTATATCTAGAAATAGTATATTAATTACATCTAGTCTATAGTCTATCAAAAAAATATTGTATCGTGATTTTGGCCCCGTTGTTTTCCTTTCGGGTTTCACCATCAATAGCTGTGACACAGTTAAGTCTGAGAAATCCCTATAGCACTTGGTGACAACTTGCTGATGTAAGAAGGGCTTTATAAAATACAATACCGTGCATGGTAATTGGATGCTTGATCAAATACAGTCCTTACTACCCACCTCCAAATTCAGACAAAAAAGGTGCTGCGATAAGTCCAAACATGTACTTTAGCATGAATGTAGTAGCATACCCTAGACAGGGTATCTGGAGATAAGCAGCATTCGTCGTCATTCATCGTTATTTCTTTAAAGGTCTTTTGTTTGCATGTGTCTGGTAAATATTGAAGCTGAGGCCCATGCCGGGTAATTGCAGAGTGTGTGTCTGTGTGGACATGGAGAGGGGCGGGGGTTGTGACTGTGTGTGTGTGCATGTATGTTTGTGTTAGTGTGTGTGTGTGTGTGTGTGTGTGTGTGTGTGTGTGTGTGTGTGTGTGTGTGTGT
>QNTS01007980.1:22500-32618 GCA_003317085.1 Hucho hucho
AGCTACATCGTGGGCCTCTGACCTCTGACCTCTGCTGTAGTGGTGCATTCTACTAGAGGAGGAGCTACTTCGTGGGCCTCTGACCTCTGCTGTAGTGGTGCATTCTACTAGAGGAGTAGCTACATCGTGGGCCTCTGACCTCTGACCTCTGCTGTAGTGGTGCATTCTACTAGAGGAGTAGCTACACCGTGGGCCTCTGACCTCTGACCTCTGCTGTAGTGGTGCATTCTACTAGAGGAGGAGCTACATCGTGGGCCTCTGACCTCTGACCTCTGCTGTAGTGGTGCATTCTACTAGAGGAGTAGCTACATCGTGGGCCTCTGACCTCTGACCTCTGCTGTAGTGTTGCATTCTACTAGAGGAGGAGCTACATCGTGGTCACTGCTCCGAGGAGTTCCCCTCAATTACATTTGCGCCTCGGACAGTTGGGTAACATCTAGCACTTTTTTATATGTACTATGGAGTCATTGTTGCACCCGCCAATGAGGTTGTAACGGCTGTGCTGGGTGTTGTGTCCGCTTTCCTGAGTGGGGATGGAGGGACTTAGCAACTATGACTGCCCCTGAGCTCAGTCCTACGGGACTTTGCTCTCTGTTGGGCCCTTACCTAATTCACAGATTAATCTGATATTGTGATACCATATTGGAGTGATCCAATATTTGGCTACATAAAAAAGGTTACATATGCTACCACTGTTATGTGAGCTGTTGGATTACTCCAATCCTTTTTGTTGATCTACAGCGCCTTGAAAAGGACACTAGGTGGAAGTAGTGCGGCGGCAGCTATTTAAGGTGGTCAGTCGCAGCACTACCCGGTACACGGTACTAATCTGAAATTCTTACTCAGAATCAGTGCCGAATTGGCCGTTGGGAGCACCGGGACATTTCCCGGTGGCCTGAGAGTCGTTTTGGCTTGCCGTGAACAGTCAACTTGACCAGCGATAATATAGCAAGCAGGAATGAGTTGACGGAGAATCCACACATCAGGCGCTACTCTCACTCTCTCGCTGCAGTGTCATCAGGTCTCTCCGCGACGCACACAGCAACCGTCTACCTGCTTCTCTACCAATAACATTTTAGACAAGTTGCACGGCGAAATGGACGGTCAGAAAAGGAAAGGTGGAGCAGAGAGGGAGAGAATAAAAAAGAGAAAGGCCCTTGGCACAGACGCAGCTAAATGCTGCAAAATAAGCGACATGTTTGCCAGTAAGGACCAGGTCAGTTAAAAACACTAGCTAAAACACACACACTGACACACACACGACACCCAGCATGGTTCGCTAAGTAGCCTTGCTAATAATAATGACACAACGGCTGGTAGGCTAAACAGTTTGCACGTCTTCGTGGAGGAATTATATCTCAGCAATGAATGCAACATAGCGATCATTATATGACATTGAAGGCAATATGTTTCAACTAGTGAAAAATAGTAAACCTAGACTATGAACTTGCCAGCATTCAGTCATGACTCATGCCACATAAGCTAGGGAAAGTGCACATACACTGTACAGCGAAACAGGCTACAGTAACGTATCCATAATACATCCATGAACGTAACACAGTAGCCTGTGTGACACAACACAGACAATGACAAAGATCATTAGCGCCATTAGTACCAGCATTACAAGTTACTACAATAATATACAGCTCTGGGAAAAATTAAGAGACCTCTCCAAATTAAGAGACCACTCCCAATTAAGAGACCACTCCCAATTAAGAGACCACTCCCAATTAAGAGACCACTCCAAATTAAGAGACCACTCCCAATTAAGAGACCAGTCTTAATTTTTTCCAGAGCTGTATTAATGTAGCCTACTGATACACTAATGATGCACTAAGGTGGAGAAGGAAGCAGCAGCACCAGAGCTTCAGGTGCTCCTGCAGAACTGGAGATGGTGGTCAGTTCAGAGTCAGACTCAGAGCAGGAACCTTCAGGTATAACTTAAGAGCACAAACCAAAACATGTAGGCTATGATTTTAGATTAATATGTGCTTTATTTATGAGGTAATCAGTAGGACTGTAATCGGGGGGCATACAATCGATGACTGCACAAGTAATACAAGTTTAAGTTGAGGTTATTTACAGTGTTAATCTCATTCTGCAGAGCAGCCAGATGTGTAGAGAGAGAGAGAGAGGCTCAGAGCCCAGTACAGGGAAAATAGAAAGGGACAGCGAAAGCACTGAAAATCCATTTGATTATTTTGCCCGTCCTCAGTCCAAGGATTTTTACCTATTTTTTCAGTACCATCCAAAATAAACCCCTCAAAGAGTCATTCCCAATGTATTCCACTCCAAAGATGGCACAAACAGAAAATAGCTGACGTACAATGAAGTAACTCACTCCTTGTTCTGCTCAGTTTGTCTTGCATTCGCAAAACCTTCAGCCACTGATTTGTCAAAGGAGGCATGCAGGCCTGGAAACATGCCCATCAGAGAGTACAGGAACATGAGAGAAGCAAGACCCATAGAGAAAGTTCAGAAGCCTTTTTTGTCAGAGCCAGCCAAGCAGACATCCGTACCCTTCTGAGTGATGAGCAAATGTCAGTTCAACGAGACCAGGTCAGAAAGAGGAGGCAGGTCATGGAACGTGTGATTGATGTAGTTAAAGTTATTGGTAAATGTGGGCTCAGCTACAGAGGACACAGACACGAAGCTGCATATAACTTGGAAAACATGGCCGTCAATCATGGCAAGTTTCTTGAGCTTATATTGTTGCTAAGCAAATGTGATGTCTGCCTCCAAGAGCACGTTAGTGATTGCATTGAGAAGAGCAAGAAGTAGATGGGAAGTAAAGGAAGAGGGTCCTTGGTAACTGTGATGTCCAAAACAACATCAAATAAAGTAATTGAAGTCATCAGAATGTTGATTCAGCAGACAATTGCTGTTGAAGTGAGAAAGGCAGGGATGTTCTCAATGGACACAACACAGGATTTAACATCCAAAGACCAGTGTGCAGTAGTTCTGCGATATGTCACTGATGTTGTCCACAAGAGACTCATTGCGGTCATTGACGTTGAGTCATCGACTGGACAGTACTTTGTTGACCTTGACCCTTGAAAATTTCGACATAGTTATCAAACAGTGTGTTGGTAATGCAACAGACTGAGCAGCTAATACGCAGGGACAATACAGGGGCTTCTCTGCATTGCTCACAGAAGAGTCTCCTAATCAAGTACACATATGGTGTTACATGTTGTCAACCTTGTGGTAGCTGACACCACTGGGGTTGTTGTGGCAAGTGAATCTTTTTTCTCACTACTGAATGACATTGCAGTGTTTGTTTGAGATTCCTACAAGCGCATGAAGCTGGGAGGAAACCAGTGAGGACAGGAGACACAGACGGCTTGATGTAATTGGTGAAACACGCTGGTGGGCCAAAGACGAGGCCTTGAGGAAAGTACTTGGAAGCTTTGCAAAGCCTGACCGTGCACTTTACACGGATGTGGTCATCACTCTGGAAAGAATTTAAAAGGATGTGACCATAAAACCTGCCATCCAAAGCAAGACTCAAGGGTACAAGGATGCTCTCCTAAAGTATGAAACCATACTTACAGCTGAGGTTTTTCTCAGGATTTTTGAGCAGACCCCTCTCTCTAAATACTTGCAAACAAGTGGCATGGATATTGTAACAGCACAGCACAGAGGATAACCTGAGAAAGTGTGCCCGAGACTTGAGGGTGTGAAGAGGGCAGCAGACGACTTTGTTGAGTGGGCCAATGGCATTCTGGAGGAGCAGCAGGACTGTGATGCCGAAGCTCTGACTGCTCTCCCAGAGAAAATAACAAAATAAAGAACAGAAAACAAGGTGAGTTGGCAGAAGACGAGCCCATTGCTAATGCAGACATGGATTACAAAATCAAGATCCACAATGTGGTACTGGACACTGTTGTTGAAAGTGTTCACCACCGTTATGCAGCAAATGCAGTGCTGTGTGCAGATGTCTCCTGCATGAATCCAAAGCATTTTCCTTAGATCAGAGAAAAGGGCCTTCCAAAGACAGGCTTTCAAATGCTTACTGGAATTTGATGAACATGCCACTGCTGAGGCATTGCAGGCTGAACTGATCAGCCATGCACAACAGTGGGAAAGACTGAAACAGTCAGCATTGGAGGAGCACAACACCAGGGCCGCCGCCGCCAGTGATGAATCAGGGGAAGGCTTTGAGGATCCTAATGAAAGTGTGGAGTTGGTGAGCAGAAGTTGTTCCACATGTAAAAACTGCCCGATATGCTGTTATCTTCTCCTGTCTCCGTACAATCTGCTCACGGATGCGTATCACATCATTGGTTTGGGCTACAAGTTCCTCCTCACCCTATCCATCACTCAAGTGGCTTGTGAGAGGACCTTCTCCACCCTGAAATTCATGAAGAACCGCCCAAGAACCTCCCTCACTCAAGTGAACCTTGAAGCGTTCCTTTTGATGGCAACAGAGAAGGAGATTCTTATGGGACTTGACAAATATGACATCATTGACAAGATGGCAGAGAGCAGAGAGTTACTGCGCCGCCCACTGGTTTACTAGTGGTAATTACTTACTGGTTATTCTGAAGTAGCTATGCTATGACTCTTCCTTAACAGGCTGACAAGGGTGAAAGAAAATTTGCTGTGACTTAAAGCTTTTGTACAGGGGCATGTTTTTTGGAGTCTTCCCAAATTAACATAGTGGTCAAATTTATAACTAGTTTGGTACCCGTTACATCAACAAATAGGGTTAGCCTACAAAATTAGCAGTCTGGTGGGTTGCGTGAACAGGGTGGCCTGGGACGGAATCAAATTCCCAGCCTGAATTATTGTTTCAGTCTGCCCCTGCTCAGTATGTATCCTGCCGCGTGGAAGGATACCATATAGGAGTGATCCAATAGCTAACATAACTGTGGTTACATGCGTAACCTTCGTTCTTAGGTTCTTAGCCAGACGTGATTCAAGGTAAGTTGCACTTTAATTCGTGATGGGGAACTGAGACTTTCTGAACCCTTTGTTTCTATAGTCTTGTTTTCGCTTTGCATCCAAAATGTTGCGGCGCAATGGATAGATGTGTGTGTGTGTGTGGTAAACTGAATATAGTTAGAACTTGGGGTTCACATTCCACATCCTATTTACCCTTTTTGCCTCCAGGTGCAAAACAAAATTCTGTGCATCCGTGGTTAATTTAGGATGCTGAATACAAAATATTATCATAGGCTACACTCAAATAAAACCAATTATTGGAAAAACAATGGGAAGACAGGTTGGCTTCACCCCACCCAAAAAAACTAAACTATAGCCAGGATTTAATCTTGTGCCTATTCTGGTGTCTGATCCCAAATCCCCGTTCCTACCTGTTGAGCTACCTTTTTTTTTACTAGGCAAGTCAGTTAAGAACAAATTATTATTTTCAATGACGGCCTAGGAACAGTGTGTTAACTGCCTGTTCAGGGGCAGAATGACAGATTTGTACCTTGTCAGCTCGGGGAATTGAACTTTCAACCTTTCGGTCACTAGTCCAACACTCTAACCACTAGGCTACCCTTAAATTTTTGTTGCTGAATAAATCTAATTACATTTCTGAATAAGGTGTCCAGTTGAGGTCAGCGTTTGAAAGCAACTTTGCATCGAAGAAAGCACCGGCACGAGGGCGAAATCAGTGGGATATCGCATTTTGCAACACACGGTTCAACAAAGCATGTGATCAAACAAAGCTTCGGAGATCAAACAAAGCATCGGACGTCATTTAACTCACTATTACATATTAACAAAAAAATTTGGATCCATAAATTGATAATTACCAATAACAACAACTAGATCTGTTTCATTTACAAATCTCTGTTTGAGAAAGAAAAACAAATAAAAAAGTAAGCACTACGTGATTGAGGGATACTACAGTGTGTAGTATAGTATTCTACAGTATACTACAACATTCTATTGTAAGTACTACACGCTCGAAGGGATACTACAGTGTGGAGTTTAGGATACTAAAGTTTACTACAGTATTTTATTGTAAATTGTAGTATTTCTTTATGTGGATTGTTCCGAGAACAGTTATGTCCTGATAATGTGTAGAGCTCTTTGTCACCCTTTTGGAAACTACGCTTCATACAGGCTGGACTAGACTACACTTTATACAGGCTGGACTGTACTACACTTCATACAGGCTGGACTAGACTACACTTCATACAGGCTGGACTAGACTACACTTCATAGAGGCTGGACTGGACTACACCTCATATAGGCTGGACTAGACTACACTTCATACAGGCTGGACTAGACTACACTTCATACAGGCTGGACTAGACTACACCTCATATAGGCTGGACTATACACTTCATACAGGCTGGACTAGACTACACTTCATACAGGCTGGACTGGACTACACTTCAAACAGGCTATGTGTCATTCACTCTGTCTGTTCCTCTGTCTCTCTCACATTGTGGACCATAATGAAGAGTTCTGGGTAAAACCACAGCTGATGAAGAAATGTAAATGTGCTAGTTATGTCATGACGTGGCNTCATACAGGCTGGACTAGACTACACCTCATATAGGCTGGACTATACACTTCATACAGGCTGGACTAGACTACACTTCATACAGGCTGGACTGGACTACACTTCAAACAGGCTATGTGTCATTCACTCTGTCTGTTCCTCTGTCTCTCTCACATTGTGGACCATAATGAAGAGTTCTGGGTAAAACCACAGCTGATGAAGAAATGTAAATGTGCTAGTTATGTCATGACGTGGCCCTCTTTGGTGATAGCGTGCGTTCCCCTCTCTCTCCCGCCTACACACAGGCTTCTGTTATCTCAGGTCGTAAATTCCTGGGTGTAGACTCTCTCTCCCATTATATGCAAAAAGAGACCCATAGAGAAAACAAAGGAATTTCTGCCACATCACAGAACTTGAGAACTGACCAATACCCATGAACAATACCGGGGGAGAATCCAGCTACGACCGGTCCATTTCGTTTACTGTTTGTGAAACTCAGGAGAGACAATACAGCCACATTAACATAACTCTGTTTATACAAGAGTCTCAGTTGTGAGACTTGCATCTAATTGTTGTATGAAATGAATGAGTAAAAATGAAACTATTTGTGAAATTATGTAATGTGATTTTAAACTGTTTAATTAAAGAGAATCCAATTCCCTTTAAAGTTAACTAAGGCATAGGCCCGCCCCATGAGCACAGACATTGATCTGGCGTCATGGGACAGCCCTTTTCTACTGTTCCGAATATAACCCCTACCTGAATAAACCCACTTCCGACCATGCCGTACCTCGATTACTGAGAGGGCTAAGGTTTGAGTAGAGACCATGTGTACCTCGACCATCGAGGGAGCTAAGGTTGTTGAATTCTTAACCAAACCACGTGGAGCATTGGCTACACGGAGAATTAAACTCTGAGACTATCGATCCGACAGACTACGAGCAACTCTTCGATACTAATTACTAGTCTGCAGCTAGAAATGATGTCGACCTTAACGCGAGGACCGACAACCACCGACAACCGCCAAAACATCTATTCTATAAGAACATTTCTTAACGGTACTCTGAAGTACCCAATCTAACCACAAAAGACTTATTGGAAGAAAGAGAGATTAACTTTCCAACAGAAAGACGGACGATCCCAACAGAGATCACGACGACACACTGAGCGTAAATATATATTGATTGCAATTGTTCCCGAATGAGTGAGCGTTCATGTGCAAAGGATTAGCATTTCAATGAATATAATTATAAACTGTGTAGTGACTCTTGTAATTCCCGACCTTCTCAGTCTACACACCATTCCTTTTGTCCACCAAGCCGCGATACCGGCTTATCCCACTAGGGAAACTCCCTATAATTTCCTTGTAACCATATCTACTGTTTGTTTGTTTGTTTGTTTATGCATTTCTGTGATTATTTAGTTAGTTAATAAATAAGTGATTGAGACAATTGATTGTATGGATGATTCATAGTAAAGACTGGGTTCGTGCAGATAACCAACAATTTACGACGTTCATGAATTGAGACTAATGTGAGGTAAAGAATAATTCATTAATTAGAAGACGAATTGATCAGATATTAAAATATTTGAAAATGTATATTAGGAAAATTATAACTTTGCAATCTAAAGATTTTCCTAGTTAATTACATTTACATGATTAGTTTAATCACGTAATAATAATTACAGAGAATTGATTTGATAAAACAACAGTCTTCAATTTAATGATGCCAAAGACACAACAGTTATAAGAAATACATGTATCAATCCATTCATCAACCCATTTAAGTAACAAACATATTATTAAATACAGAGACACACAGAGACACAGAGAGACACACATAGACACACAGAGACATACAGACACGTCCTGGAATCTGTTCTGCTCTGGGGATGATTACTTTGCCTACCACAATAATGAAGAGACTTGTATAACTGCTCTGCACCTCATCAACCCTCCTCAACCCCAGTGAAACCTTACTTCCTCCCCTCCACCCACCAGAGTCGGAGTGTTTTTTCATTTATTCCTATTTCTTTCACCTTTATTTAACCAGGTAGGCCAGTTGAGAACAAGTTCTCATTTACAACTGCGACCTGGCCAAGATAAAGCAAAGCAGTGCGACACAAACAACAACACAGAGTTACACATGGAATAAACAAACGTACAGTCAATAACACAATAGAAAAGTCTATATACGGTGTGTGCAAATGACTGTCCGGTCGGCACAGTGTGTTTCTGGACTGGCCTGTCGGCACTCTGTCCTTCTACAAGGTCTACTCTGACACGATGACCCTCCTGCACACATTCCAGACCACATTCACTGAGCCCCTCTACCCAGGGTTTAGGTGTATGTGGCAGGGCTATTCTCCAGTGTCCTTGAGCCAGGTAGAGTAGTCTCCTGTGTCCTGGAGGAACAACTGGGTCTCCATGGTAACAAAGTCACGCTCCTGTTCTAACCTTGCCTGAAATCAATAACCTTTTTTGCTAACATTCGACTCCTTGTACTCTCTGTCATGCCAAACAAGGAGTGGAATGACAACTTAAACAGACCCAGGCTAGTTCTACCCCAACCATGTGACATAATGGGATGTTGTTGACAGTGATCCTGACTTTAGATATGGACACTAACCACGTTTCCGTCCACAGTTTTTATGCGAGTAAAGTCATACCGGAAAAAAAAATTATGAAGGAAAGAGGAAGTTTTGGTTTAATTTTATAAATGCCGACAGAGAATTTGTTTGTTCGACATGGTGGGATCTTTTTGTGTCTGTAAAATTACTTATGCGAGAAATTGCGGTGGAAATGCCTTGATGCGCAAATACTGCTATAATAACAATCATAATGAAGTAAACTTGGAGTCACGTGATGAGATGGTGTGTGGTCCTCTCACTATGTGTCACTTCCTGGCCACAGATAGCCTTCTGGCTCATCTAGGGTGTGTTGGTCAGGACGTGATAAGGGGGGTTTGGGTCATTCTGTCACGATCGTCGTGTAAAGAACTGGACCAAGGTGCAACGCGAACTGAGTTCCACATCTTTTAATTTGTGAAACTATGACCCACCAAAAAAGGACCAAGCAGCGCGCCCCCGTGGAGGAGAAGATGTTTTGGACCTGGGAGGAGGTTATGGGCCGTAGTGAGACCCTTCCTTGGCGGGAGTCGCCAAGGAGAGACAAAGGATTTTTTTGGGGGGGGCACATGGGGCTGGTGGTCGAGACGAGGCAGAGAAGGGAGCCGGAGCCCGAGTTGAGGACCATAGAGGAGTTCAGGAGAGAGGTACAGGCGAGGAGTGAGCTGCTGCGAGGACGCCTGGTGAGACCTACACCGGGTCCACACACCAGACCCCTGTGCGCATCCAGAGCCCGGCACGTCCTGTTCCTGCTCCACGCACCAGGGTCCCTGTGCGCCTTCAGAGCCCGACACGTCCTGTTCCTGCTCCACGCACCAGCTCCCCTGTGCGCCTTCAGAGCTCGACACGTCCTGTTCCTGCTCCACGCACCAGGTTCCCTGTGTGCCTTCAGAGCCCGACACGTCCTGTCCCTGCTCCACGCATCAGGTCCCCTGTGCGCATCCAGAGCCCGGCACGTCCTGTCCCTGCTCCACGCATCAGGCCCGCTGTGCGCATCGAGAGCCCGGCACGGCCTGTTCCTGCTCCA
>QNTS01007981.1:11203-48758 GCA_003317085.1 Hucho hucho
TCAATCCTGGCCATCCTGAGATCAACGGGCAGTCAATTGGGCATTCCTGCAGTATTTTAGAGCTTGTCATATTCGTGATGTTATCAGCCCATTGAAACATATTGCAAATGTACTGTACATTTGCAATATGTTTCACTGTACATTTGCAATATGTTTCAATGGGCTTTTAACATCACGAATTTGACATGCTGAAATCAACACCAACGAGCGATGGAGAGGAACCATGATCACTGCCCGGCCATCCCCAGTTCAATGGGCCAGTAAATTAGGCATTTCTGCAGTATTTGGGAGCCTGTCAAATTTGTGAGGGTAAATGCCCATTGTAAGACATTGCAAATTGACAACCGTGCACCTGGTAATTGAAATGGGTAACCATGAGCATATTTGAAATGTTAATGTCTTTAGGAGGGTGCAAGGTACCCCTGGCTGGTTAGGGAGCACCCCCCACCTGTGGCCATCCAATTGGGGGCACCCCTGGTCATTTTGGACGTTTTTCACAAAATCTTTAAAAAAACAACAGAGTCCCACTTCTCTCTCATCAAACATGACAAATAGACCCTATAGGATGATTGAGGGCTTAACATAGTGATATATATCATTTTGTCAGTTTAAATGCCATTTGGACATGGTTCATTGACTTTTGACTTCCTATGGTAACATATTGCAAATGGACAAAACATATGCCATTTGGACATTGACTTTTGACTTCCTATGGTAACATATTGCAAATGGACAAAACATAGGCATTATGGACAATACAGTTAATAAAACTAAATCAATAAAATGAGACAAAGGTATGTTTATACACATCTTATATACGTGTTATTATCAACAAAAAAAACGAAGAATCGCGAAAAACGGTCCAGAAGCAGTTTTTTAGGGGGCGTAGGTATTTTGATATATTTTTTTTAAATGTCCAAATTTGACCCTTGGGTCTTGACTTCATGTACATATGCAATATGATTTGCCCCGTTGGAGCGGGCTCGCCACCTATAGTAATTTTGAGTTATTACATTTGGCATTTGCCATATGCCATTTGCCATAAGAAATGATTGATCTGCCGTCCATTTGGGCACTCTTTTCCATCGTGTGTATATGTTTCGTCCAATGGCAATATGTTGCCATTCATTTTTGTCCATTTCATGGGGGTCTTCCCTTACGTACCGTACATAGACATGGAACACTAGTCACTTTAATAATGTTTACATACTGTTTAACTCATTTCATATGCATATACTGCATTTTAGTCATTGCCACTCCGACATTGCTCGTCCTAATATTTATATATTTCTTAATTTCCTTCTTTTACTTTTAGATTGGTGTGCATTGTTGTGAATTGTTAGATACTGCTGCACTGTTGGAGCTAGGAACACAAGCATTTCGATACACCCGCAATAACATCTGCTAAATATGTATACAGTATGTGACCAATAAATGTGATTTGAATTAGCTAATACAATGACTTGTATTTAAAAATATACCTTCTAAGTATTTATCGTAACCTCATGCACTATGTTTCAATAAAAATGGCTTTAAATAGCTAAATGACCCATAAACCAGTACAGCCATCTCAATACTGAGCCAGCTAACGGGTAGGCTCTAAGCTAATAGCAACCCTATAGGCTTGACAGGCGAGAGTTATCGCAGTTAGATTAGCGTTTGCGTATACAGTTAAAACAAAAAAAATACAACTCTGTAATATATATAAAAAAACAATTTTTTTATTTCACCTTCATTTAACCAGGTAGGCCAGTTGAGAACAAGTTTTCATTTACAACTGCCACCTGGCCAAGAGAAAGCAAAGCAGTGCGACAAAAACAACACAGAGTTACACATAAACAAACGTACAGTCAATAACACAATCGAAAAATCTATGTACAGTGTGTGCAAATGTAGAAGATTAGGGAGGTAAGGCCATAGAGGCTAAATAATTACAATTTAGCATTAACACTGAAGTGATAGATGTGCAGATGATGATGTGCAAGTAGAGATACTGGGGTGCAAAAGAGCAAGAAGATAAATAACAATATGGGGATGAGGTAGTTGGGTGAGCAATTTACAGATTGGCTGTGTACAGGTACAGTGATCGGTAAGCTGCTCTGACAGCTGATGCTTAAAGTTAGAGAGGGAGACATGAGTCTCCAGCTTCAGTGATTTTTGCAATTGGTTCCAATCATTGGCAGCAAAGAACTGGAAGGAAAGGTGGCCAAATGAGGAGTTGAAGAGGTTGAAGAGCATGCATTTAGTTTTACTCGCATTTAAAAGCAGTTGGAGTGTTGTATGGCGTTGAAGCTCGTTTGAAGGTTTGTTAACACAGTGTCCAAAGAAGGGCCAGATGTATACAGAATGGTGTCGTCTGCGTAGAGGTGGATCAGAGAATCACCAGCAGCAAGAGAAACATCATTGATATATACAGAGGAAAGAGTCGGCACGAGAATTGAACCCTGTGGCACCCGCATAGAGACTGCCAGAGGTCCGGACAACAGGTCCTCCGATTTCACACTGAACTCTGTCTGAGAAGTAGTTGGTGAACCAGGCAAGGCAGTCATTTGAGAAACCAAGGCGGTTGAGTCTGCCGATAAGAATGCGGTGACTGACAGAGTCGAAAGCCTTGGCCAGGTCGATGAAGACGGCTGCACAGTACTGTCTTTTATCGATGGCAGTTATGATATCGTTTAGGACCTTGAGCGTAGCTGAGGTGCACCCATGACCAGCTTGGAAACCAGATTGCATAGTGGAGAAGGTATGGTGGAATTCAAAATGGTCGGTAATCTGTTTGTTAATTTGGCTTTCGAAGATTTTAGAAAGGCAGGGCAGGATGGATATAGATCTATAACAGTTTGTGACCGCAGTTTGTGACCGCAGTGACAGTGTTTCCTAGCCTCAGTGCAGTGGGCACCTGGGAAGAGGTGCTATTATTCTCCAAGGACCTTAGTGTCCCAAAACTTTTGGGAATTAGTGCTACAGGATGCAAATTTCTGTTTGATAAAGCTAGCCTTAGCTTTCCTAACGGACTGTTTTTATATTGGTTCCTGACTTCCCTGAAAAGTTGCATATCGCCGGGGCTATTCGATGCTAATGCAGAACGCCACAGTATGTTTTTGTGCTGGTCAAGGGCAGTCAAGTCTGGGGTGAACCAAGGGCTATAACTGTTCTTAGTTCTACATTTTTGGAATGGGGCATGCTTATTTAAGATGGTGAGGAAAGCACTTTTAAAGAGCAACCAGGCATCCTCTACTGACGGGATGAGGTCAATATCTTTCCAGGATACCCAGGCCAGGTCAATTAGAAAGGCATGCTTGCTGAAGTATTTTAGGGAGCGTTTGACAGTGATGAGGGGTGGTCGTTTGATCGCGGACCCATTACGAACGCAGGCAATGAGGCAGTGATCGCTGAGATCCTGATTGAAGACAGCAGAGGTGTATTTAGAGGGCAAGTTGGTCAGGATGATATCTAAGAGGTAGGTTCCTTGATCATTTGTGTGAGATTGAGGGCATCTAGCTTAGATTGTAGGACAGCCGGGGTGTTAAGCATATCCCAGTTTAGGTCACATAACAGTACGAACTCTGAAGATAGATGGGGGGCAAGCAATTCACATATGGTGTCCAGGGCACAGCTGGGGGCTGAGGGGGGTCTATAACAAGTGGCAACAGTATCACGGCACAAGGCGAGATGCAAGGTTGGAGTCTTACAATGTTTATTAATCCAAAGGGGTAGGCAAGAGAATGGTCGTGGACAGGCAAAAAGGTCAAAACCAGATCAGAGTCCAGGAGGTACAGAGTGGCAGGCTCGTGGTCAAGGCAGGCAGAATGGTCAGGCAGGCACGTACAAAGTCCAGAAAGACACAAGGGTCAAAATCGAGAGGACTAGAAAAAGGAGATTGCAAAAGCAGGAGAACGGGAAAAACGCTGGTTGACTTGGAAACATACAAGACAAACTGTCACAGGTGAAACAGATCAGGGCGTGACGAACAGTGAGAGACTTGTTTCTGGAAAGGTGGATTTTTAAAAGTAGAAGCTCAAATTATTTGGGAACAGACCTGGATAGTATGACAGAACTCTGCAGGCTCTCTCTGCAGTAGATTGCAACTCCGGTAGTGTATATATATTTATGTATTAAGTCATCCCAAGTGGATGGGATTGGGAGGGGGGAACATATACCTATACCTCCTTTTTTATATATTGATTTACTATCCTTCAAATATGCATATTGCATAAGATACCTTGGATGGCTGCGGTGGTTCCCTCCAGAATCCATTTCCCTTGGTGTTAACTTGATTATGTTCGCCCTGGATAGAGCTCTACTGATGTTCAGTTTAACATGGTAGTATTTTGCTCTAGTCTAGGAGAGGTGGATGCAGCCTTTCAATAGGGGGAAGGCCAGCATAGGGGTCCAAGGTTTTCTTCAGGGTATTTGGTTGTTTTTTCTTTTCTGTATATTTTATCACTCCGACCTTTCAGCACACAGCACAATGTGATCGTACGAACATTCATTTCTGATTACTATGATTATGCCTAATTCACATGCTCTAGGCTCCACATGCTTTATCAGCTGGAACGTGAAAGGAATTAACCAGGTGGTCAAGTTTAGCTGAGTGCATGCTCATCTTAAGTCCTTAAGTCCGGACATTGTTTTCCCCAAGAGACCCATCTCAGTGTCCAGCGACCATGATAAACTAAAGAGAGGATGGGTAGACCAAAAATTTCACTCCAACTTTGGTGCTAAGGCCAGAGGGGCAGCAATCCTTATCAGAAAAGGCACCCCGTTTGTCTCCTTCAAAGTAATTTCAGATACTAATGGAAGATATATTATAGTGATGGGGAAATTGTTTAGAACACATGTTATTCTGGCTAACCTCTATGGTCCTAATTGGGATGACGCTCAATTTTTCTCTGACCTCATCGCAACACTTCCTGACCTTAACTCTCATAACTTGATATTGGGCGGAGATTTCAATTGTGTATTGCATCCAAGTCTAGACAGATCCAGACCGAAGCCCAACAATGTAATTTCAAAATCAGGAGCAGTAATCAACTCATTTCTAGAATCCTATAATTTGTCTGTTCCATGGAGGAGGAGCAATCCCACTGCTAAACAGTACCCTTTTTTTCTCCAGTCCACCACTCATACTCTAGGATTGACTTTTTCCTGCTGGACAATAGAATTCGTCCTTTTGTAACTAAATAGCCAATATCACAGCATCATTATCTCAGACCATAGCCCTGTCCAGCAAGATATCCGCTTTCCGGACAGTACTGTGTCACAACGCGCGTGGCGACTTGACCCACTACTACTATCCTGTAGTGCCTTTAAAAAATACGTATCAACTCACATTGGTGTCTTTTTACTGTAAGGACCAAGACCGGACAGGAGAAGCAGGTACGGGGAGTCAAACATTTATTCAGGAACGGACAAAGAACATGACAGGAAGAGCATCAGCACACGGGTAAACAAGGACATATGACAAACAATTCCCGAAGCAGGGAACAGAGCTAGAAAACAGACATAGATAGGGAAGGAAATTACACAAGTAATTGAGTCCACATGAGTCCAATGAGCACTGATGCGCGTGACGGGGAATAGCAGGTGTGCGTACTGAAAGTGGCTTGAGTGTGTAATGTTGGGGAGTCTGGCGCCCTCAAGCGCTAGAGGGAGGAAGAGCGTGAGCAGGCGTGACAGTACCCCCCACTCTAGGGGCGCCACCCGGCGTCCCACCTGGGCGAGCCAGCCGAGACATGGGAGCCTGACGATCCGGCTGAGGCATGAACGCCTGTCGATCCCGCTGCGACGTGGAAGGCCGATGATCCGACGGAGACGTGGCAGTCTGACGAGCCGACTGGGCGAACAAGACCTGGGATGGGCGCTAATCTCAACTCATTCTAGATGTGGACAACAGATATGGCTTCTCCGACTCCTGAACTCTACAAAGAGAGATTGCTACACCAATCGGAATTTGACAATCTTTCCACCAAACAAACGTAGCAGCTTCTGTTTAAGTTGAGGCAAAAATTCTATGAACACGGAGAGTTGTTATCTCACCAGCTTCGACAATCTGCTTTTAGCAGCACCATGCCTGAAATCTGTGTTGCAGCTGATTTAATTTCTACCAATCCCAAAGAAAACCACAATCAATTTAAGCAATTCTATTCTGCTCTTTAATCGTCAGAGGCTCTTCCTGACACATCTCATTTGCATGCATTTCTAGACAATCTGGACATCCCCTGTCTCAATTCAGATTAACATGTATGCCTCAATAAGTGATGAAGCTACTCTGGCAATCCAGTCCATGAAGAGCGGTAAAGCCCTTGGGCTGATGGGTTCCCTATTGAATTTGATAAAACATTCACCTCTAAATTATCCCCTATCCTCAGCTCAATGTACAACGAAATCCTTTCTAGTCAGAAACTGCCACAGACATTTACCCAGGCAACTATTTTGGTTTTGCTTAAAAAGACAAGAATCCTCTAGACTGTGGCTCATACCGCCCTATAAGCCTTTTGTGCTACGATTGATAAAATTCTCACTAAGGTCCTCTCGCGCCATTTAGGGATAGTGATGCCTAATATAATTAACTCTGACCGAAACGGATTTATCTCAGATAGGCAATCTTTCTATAATACGTGCCGGCTATTTAATGTTCTTTATTCTGCCCACTCAACTCTACAGTACAGCCAGAGTTTGTCATCTCTCTTTATGATGAAAAGGCTTTCGACCGGGTTGAGTGGGAATATCTATTTACAGTACTAGAGAGATTTGGGTTTGGCCAGTCATTCCTTTCCTGGATTAATATGTTGTACTTGTCCCCAGTGCCTTCTGTTCGCACCAACAATGTTTCCTCCAGCTACTTCCCTCTCCACAGGGGGGCCAGGCAGGGTTGCTGTTTATCCCCTTTCCTATTTGATATGGCTATTGAGCCTCTTGCTGTCGTTCTGCGGGCAGAGGAGAGGTTTAAGGGAATACTAAGGGGCAACATAACTCCTTATATGCAGACGATCTTCTTTTATACATCTCTAACCCTGTGGAGTCTATACCCTATCTCTTGGACATGCTACAAGGTTTTGGGGCATTATTTGGGGATAAAGGTCACACGCTCATTTAAGGCTCTGTTTAAACATAACTTCAAAACCCTCCTGGAGTGCACTAAGCAGGATTTCATAACAGGTCGCATTAATTCTGTTAAAATGACTGTACTACCTAGGTTTTTGTACTTATTCCAAATGAATCAAAGTCGATGTTCAAACAACTGGACAGCTACATTTCCAGCTTCATTTGTAATGACTCAAATCCAACGAATGAGAAAGGTATATCTAGAGAGACCTAAGCCCGCAGGTGGGCTGGGCCTTCGCAATCTTTTACACTACTCAGAAAATATATCTAAATGTGTTTATTGGGTTTCTACATTTGAAAAAAAGGATGACCCAACTTGGGCCATCATGGAGTTACAGTCAAGCATTCCAACTTCTCCAGTCTCGCTCCAGTGCTCCACAATGCCCATGAACCTTGGCCCCCATGTTTTGAACCCCATTGTTAAGAACTCCCTTACAATCTGGTCCCAATTCCGAAGTCACTTTAGCCTTAAACAAGCAAGCAGCTTCTCTCCATTAACATCTAATCGTCTCTTCCCAGCGTCACAGAATTACACGGCATTCCAGTTCTGGCATAGGAACAGTCTGCTGTTTTTTTGTGACCTATTTGTTGATAACACATTCATCTCATTCGATACTCTCAGGGTTGACCATGATTTTACCAATACCCACTTTTTTAGATACCTGCAAACTCGCAGCTTTGCCCAATAACATTTCCCTTCATTTCCACTCGAGCCCACTAAGTGTCCAGTCGAGAGGTGCTTAGATCTTAACCCTTATCTGAAGGGCACAATCTCCAGATTATACCACATAATACAGAACATTAATCCACCTACAAAATCTGCATGGGAGCAAGACATAGTTGGCGAACTACCCGATGATATATGGCAAAAAGTATTGAGCGTATCCACACAGCTTTTATTAATTGTTTATTTTTGTTAATTGTGTGCTGAATTATATTGTTTTATACACGTGTATGTTTTAATATTCGGTTTTTATTGTAATGTGTACAGGGCTCTCTTGTAAAATAGATTTTTAATCTCAATGTGACTCCCTGTTTAAATAAAGAAAATTTAAAAGTGTGCAGGCCTATCTAAATCTGTCTCCGGCAGATATTTTTTGTCTCTTGTAGCATGGGCTACGAATTTTGGATTCATATGTGAATTAAGCCTTCCTTACTTACACGTGTCACAGATAGTTGAGAACGGCTTATGAAAGTTGGAGTATGCCATCTCAGTATGCCAAAGTTCATGCAGGAAAGCCTGTTCACAAAACTGTTTGATGATCCGTTTGATTATTATCCAAATGGGCAATTTGGGGATTTTAGTCTCCCTTACGCATTCAAATCGTTTCAATTTCATAATAACTTTTTTGGTTTAGATAAAGGTAGATAGATTGGGTGTACTACAGACAAAGTCCACTAGAAAAGAAAAGCTGCTGCACTGTCAGTTAAACTGGGGTTACGGGGACCTTTGGACTGATCAGGGGAGACTGATTGGAGTAAATAATTACAAATATGGCATAATTGCATCGGTCAAAAAGGTAAGCCTACCTCTTATTTCTTAAATAGGGCTCCACAAAGCCCTCTTGTTGTTGGTAAATTAGCCAACTCAACTTTCAGCACCTGGTGCTGCATATTATAACTAGCCTAATCTTTTTTCTTATATACCAAAAATATGTTTTTACTGTTCTTTGTGATAATTGGCCTAAATTAATTAAATTACTATGCCCATTACATTCATGCTAAGCATAGGGTTGTCTTACAAGATCTTATATTTCCATCTTATAAGATGGAAATAGCATGCACATGTAGGTGTCATGTAGACGTTCGGAAGGCGTCCATTGTCAGATATGCAATAGTAAACTGACACGTAAATTAACTTCTTAGGGAGCGGTGGGGCGCTAGGAACACTTTTATGTATAAATAGTATAATATTTCAACCGGAATATAAACTGGGCGATAAGAAAGAAAAAAAACAAAGGACGCGCCAGCCGGGAGCGCGCATTTACTTGTATTGACATCTGTGTGGACACTTCCTTATTCGTCTTCTTCTCTGCTCTAAAAGCATCTAAAAAGAATCAGAACACTTTCTCGAGACTGTTGACATCCAGAGGAAGCGATAGGTACTGCATTCATATGCCCTTATATGGGCATTTCCATAAGGGAGGGGTTCTAAATGAGGCAATCTGTCAAAACCACTTTTTCCAGGACAGAAATTCCTCTGTTTTTTGCCTGCCATATCCGTTCTGTTATACTCACAGACTAAATGTTAACACTTGTAGAAAATTCAGAGTGTTTCCTATCCAATGGTACTAAATATGTGCATATCCTATTTTCTGGGCCTGAATGGGAGGCATTTTACTTTGGGCACGCCAGGCTCTCCAAAACGGTCACCTCGTGCGCTGCTCCCAAAGAAGTTAAGCAATGGCTTTTTTCTGCCCCCTCTTCCGTAAAGCCCAACTCAGTGTATGGCTTAAAGTGGTCCTATGGACAGATACTCCAATCTCCGCTGTGGAGTTTTGCAGCTCCTTCTGGATTATCTTTGGTCTCTTTGTTGCCTCTCTAATTAATGCCCTCCTTACCTGGTCCGTGAGTTTTTGTGGGCGGCCCTCTCTTGACAGGTTTATTGTTGTGCCATATTTTTTCAATTTTTCATAATGGATTTAACAATGCTCCGTGGGATGTTCAAAGTTTCATATATTTTTTTATAACCCAACCCTGATCTGTACTTCTCCACAACTTTGTCCCTGACCTGTTTGGAGAGCTCCTTGGTCTTCATGGTGCCCCTTGGTGTTGCAGACTCTGGGGCCTTTCAGAACAGGTGTGTGTGTGTGTATATATATATATATATATATATATATATATATATATATATATATATATATATATATATATATATATATATATATATATATACACATACATACATATATACACACACACACACACACACACACACACACACACACACACACACACAGAGATCATATGACACTTAGATTGCACACAGATGGACTAACTAATTATGTGACTTCTGAAGGTAATTGGTTGTACCAGATCTTATCCATTACATGTCCATTACATGAAATCCAAATAAAAATGTATTGAAATTATTTAGCAAGGTACTGTATATGTTTGCTGATTCAAGTGAGCTACTGTATTCAAATTTCATACCTGAATGCCTATACAGCAACTTGTAGAAAAAAAGGGGAGGAAGGGAAGCGCTGCTAAGGTAGTAGATTTTGGGAGACAGAAGGTGCTCTTTGGTAAAAAGGGTAAATTGGTCATCAAAAAGAATTAATTAAAATGCCTTTATTTGTGTGGCATGTATAATGGAAACAAAGTTTAAAAACTCTGGTGCGTTTTGGCTGCATGGCCTTTGTCAGGGAATACAAAGAAATTATAATGCAATGTCCTCTTTTGAACAGCTTTTTCCAATCAGCCCTGATTTGAAGAGGGAGTGGTTACAGAAGTCATTGGACAACACCTAGTAAGCGATACTATACACATTAAAAAGTGAAGTACTGTAGATATGTTATAAAAAAATTATACTCCAAGCTAGAAGCATCAGAACGCCTAGAAAGGTAGTTCTAACCTTACACAGGACTGGGAAAAGTGCCAAGAATAGGAGAGCCATCTATTCCATAGTACACTAGAACACAG
Organism: Hucho hucho; assembly: GCA_003317085.1. Taxonomy (NCBI): domain Eukaryota; kingdom Metazoa; phylum Chordata; class Actinopteri; order Salmoniformes; family Salmonidae; genus Hucho; species Hucho hucho. Next base: position 21,953 of record QNTS01007981.1, read on the forward strand.
CAAACATGGACAACAACAGTCTAAACATAGCTGAGGGCAATAGAGCAAAATGTCCACTAGATGACAGCAAATGGACCTATCACGACCCTACAGGAAAGGAGAGAAATCCATATCTTCACTTAAATCTAAATTCTTTTTAATGATTATTTTAATGTTCTCTGTTTCAGTGCTGTATTTTGTAACAAAGTGGACTCTCTCTGATGCATCACGAGCCACTCCCCTTCACAACATGTTCTCTCTGTGAAGTCATCTGGCCCTTATACTGTACCTGCATCTTCCAGGACCGGAGCGCTGTAGGCCTGATTCAAGAAGCGATTGTCCAATTCAGCAGATTTGACGCTGTAGTCTGTTTCCACTCTTTGGAATTGGCCATATGTAATGTTCTCTTTTAGCCTTTTTGGGTTGTTACGTTCCTCAGTTTCTGTGTTGTGGGTCTGTGTACACGTGCGTATTTCAGGAAATGGCTTCCTGGATTCCAAGCAGTTGATTGGTCGGCCCCATTGCAGATTGGAGCACTGACCCAGCCCTCTCGTCAGATACAGCTGTCTGCAATTACCGACTCCTTCTGCAGCTTTAAAATCCAGTGTTCCTTTGTTAGGAAAGAGAGCTTCTTTGTATGTCCTGTGTTTAGTTGTTGGTCTGTATAAGTTGTTGTAAAGTATTTTGTAGCCGGTCCTGCAGAGGTATGTGTATGCCATAGGACTTAATGTTTTTGGTTTATTGAAATTGTTCACTGAGTTTGGTGACTTATTCTGTTTCATTTGTTCCCAGGGGGAAGGGTAGGCACCTTGGGAGTGCTTAGGCAAGAGGCCTGCGGGCATACATATACCCGTAGTGTGTACTCTGTCTATGCACACTAGGTAAGACCTGGGCTGACCACCCCATGTATTTTGGTTAGTGTGCCAGGTGGTGTTAAGAATAGTAGTGGGTAGGTAAGGTAGGAGAGGGGGCTCTTTAACTTTTACTTACTTTGGTTCCGTCCAGGCCCCTTTTCCCCACTTTACCGTGTGAAGGAAGAATAAATTCCCTGTAAACGGTAATATTCTCTGCCTCTGTCATCCATATCCGCACCTACAATCCCATACCTCTTTCACTTCATGGGGAGTTGAGTGTAGCAGGGTGTTTCGTTCCCTCTTCCAAGAGGCGTGCGTAACGGGTGAAAGCTGTCTGCCCTTAGAATGGTATTCCCATCTGTAGGCTTCCTAAAGATTGATGTGTGCAAACAACCTTTGACATTTTTGTCAAAGTCCAAAAAATAAATGTTATCCTTGCTATACTCCATAGTTATTTGTTAAGCATATTTCCTTCCACCAATACCTTATCTTCTGAGCCAGACCAGAACAGGCAAACCATCAATATAGCGTCCCCACCATATAATCCGGTCAAAGAACTGTTTTTTTTAGAAGGATCCAAAATGAAGTGATTTACCTAAGTACAAACCAGTGTAGGAAGGGCTGTAAGCTCACATGGTCCATCCTTTGACTTGTTTAAAAAAATATGGTCCTGAAAGACCTTATTAATGTTATAGATGTTATTAAGAGAACTTTCAGTCAGTGAGACAATGAATTCTGTGGGAGGTGTCTCAGGCAGGGTACTCAAGAAATGGTGCATAGCTGCCAATCCTTGTTCAATGGTGGTGTATAGAGACTCCACATCCATGGTGACTAAAAAGAAAGCTGTACCTATATTGTTAAATTCCTTAATTTTGTTCAACACATCTGTGGTATCTTGAAGATGGGAGTGATGGCAGAAAAGGCTTAATAAATTTATCAATGTACTTAGAGATGGGTTATGTCAGACTTTTATTACCACTAATGACTGGTCTGCCTGGGGGGTTTTCAAGATTCTTGTGGTCTTTGGAAGAAGATAAACAGAAGCATATGCAGACTGTCATTGAAAAGAAACTTGTATGAAATGTAGCCATTCTCCTTAGCTTCTGTGAGGATCCCTTTCAATTCCGTTTTTAGGTACTTTGTAGGGTTGAAGGTAAGAGATTGGTAGAATTCATCATTGTCTAATTGACGGTAGGCTTCTGTCACATATTTGTCTCTACTCCACACTACTGTAGCGCCACCTTTGTCTGCTTTTTAACCACAGTCCGTTCACTTTTGGACAATGATTGAACTGCATCCCTCTCTGTATTAGAAAGATTATGTTGTGTTTGGTTAGTCCATTTTACCCTTAAACAGATTCTCCACATCAAAATTCACTTTCTTGGCAAATGTATTTAGTGTGGCATTCCGGACAATGGGATAAAAGGTGGACTTGGGCTTATAATGTGTTTTTGAGGGCACAGAAATTGCCTGACCTGAAACACTAGTGTCTGGGAGGAGCCGGTCTCTGACTGTCTGGGGTGACCCTCATCGTCACTGCTCATAAAGTTGAAGGAAACACATCTAGGCTTCCTCCTCTGTGGATGTGATTCTGAATTCTTGCAGGTTGGCAAAGACCTTGCCATCTCTATATTCTACTTCATCTCTTCTAAATGTTCTTATCTTGTCTTGCTTCAATGTCAGAGTGAATGTGTCTTTTTCTTTCAAGATCTCATCACATTGTGCTTTGTTCAATTGTCACTGTGTTCTGTGATTTCTGTGTTCTGTGTTTGGACTACTTGTCTGTCCTTTTTAGCTTCCTCTTTTCTCTACAGTAACGTTTGCTTATTCAAAGTGAGTAAAAATTGTGTGGCTGTTTTAATTTGGGAAAAGTGTGTGTAATGAAAACACTTTCGGTGCTTTGTATTTCTATGTCACAAGCAAGGAAGAAATCTTTCTCATTTTATCACTGCACTTAGCTTCTACAGCAGCAGACATCTCGATCTCTCAATCTCTCTCTCTACGAATATTTAGGTGATAGACATGTTGTGTATTTCATTGTGTTTGTTTACTGTTGGACTCAGACAGTCAGCGGTGTTGTTGAGCACTTGCGCTACTTAAGTGATAATGCCAGAGAAGCCGGTGTTTGGAGGATATACTGGTATAGGTGTTGTTTTGTCTCTGGCCGGCAAACCGTGCCAATATATCCTCCAAACACTGGCTTCCAGGTCATTATCACTTTCATACAACGGGTTACCAACATATTCAAATAATGATTGACATATATTTTGATTAAATGTTATTTTAATGAATTCAGTCTTTTTGTTCTGTATGTATGGACGCGACCCAGTTTCTAAATGTTCCATTGCCATACTGGCTGGCAACGTTCTTATCCCTTGCATGCTAGCAAGCCAACTACGTCTAACTTACAGTCACATCAAACAGTGTAGACAGAATAACAACAGTAGCAGCATTTGTTTAAGCTGTTTTCTAGTGACATTTATTTGGATACATCCATAACAATGAGCTAATAAGGCGCGATTTCACCTGGCATGGAAAATGTGCTCTCTCGTCAGGACATTGTTGTTCAGACCAAGGTAAAACCAGATTCAGGTTGGACATTCGATGGATAATCGCCTGTAGTTTTCCTTACGTCCACCAACAGCAGTTAGGGACCGTCAACATAGTGACAAATCCAATTTTTCTAATTACCATATCTCTTTAACCATTACTTCTAAAACGTTCAAAACTGGTTCTAGCTAACCCGATGGCATACACACATTGAACACACTTTTTTTTGTTTATTTACATCTTGCACTATTTCAAATTATTTATATACATTTTTGAATTGCAATAGCTCCTTGGTCATGTGACCTACTGACCACAAACAAGGTTCAGAATGTACACTGACTACCCTTCTATATTGCACACTCTTTAGTTTGTACATTTTCATCTCACACATTTTTACATGAATTTTTTTAATTTTCAAATTTCAATAGTTCCTTGGTCACGTGACCTGACTTGAAACAAGGTTCAGAATGTTCACTCGGTGGACACCTTGCACACCTTTTAGTTTGTCCATTTTCATCTCACATGTTTTTACATGAATTTTTTTAAACTAAAGGGTGTGCATTGTGTAGGCCCACTGAGTGTACATTCTGTACCTTGTTTGAAGTCAGTAGGTCACATGACCAAGGAGCTATTGAAATTCAATTGTAAAAAACATTTGTACTTTTTTACGCTCCCTAACTAATTCAACTAGAAATACAAAATGCTGCTCACATTTCCACATGTTTATTAGTGAATTAATGTCCAAATCGTGAAAATAAGACCTGTGCAATGTTGTGCGCAATTTTTCCATCATGTCACTTATTTGGAGTCTGTGGCTCAAGTGGTTTGAAAGTGCGAATATCCGTCGAATATCCAACCTGAAACTATCTTTACCTCGGTGTTGATCAGAGGAGCTAGCCAACAACACAGCTAACACAATAACTTCAAAATGAAGCTGGAAAGACTGCAAACTAGCTGCACTTTGTTTCATTTGACCTTTTTTCAATTGACATTTCTTTATATATATCCATAAAAATTATGCCAGTTGATTCATGATTTTGATTGGCTAAGAAATGCTGCCTACCTGTCTGTCTCGACCCGACTCCCGACCCCTACATGTTCATTACTATGGGACAGCTGGAGATCGAATTTGAATATTGAAACAATGTTGCAAGGATTATATAAATCTCTGCTGTTGAAAATGAAATATTAGTCTAAAAGAAATAATAATGAGATAATGTCTAGATGCTTTTTACAGTGGAGATTAAGTTTTAAACTTTCCTGGCTGGGCTAATGAGAGTGGATTGCGCAGTCAGATGGACAGAGTAAATAGATTTAGCCAGATGGAACAGAGTAAATAGAACTGTGTGGTTCGACCCCTGAATGCTGATTGGCATTCAGGGCATTCATTTTTTTTTTACTGTTGTAATTATGTTGGTAACCAGTTTATAATAACAATAAGGCACCTTAGGGGTTTGTGGTATATGGCCAATATACCACGGCTAAGGGGTGTATCCAGGCATTGCGTCTTGCATAAGAGCATCCCTTAGCCATGGTATATTGGCCATATACCACACCCACTCGTGCCTTATTGCTTAAATAATAACAGGCTTGTCTTTCAATGGAAATTTGTGGTGCTTTTGGTCAAATTTGTCCTCTGTTATGTGTTAAATGATGCAATGTGATTGCACACATTTTCACTTAAATATGTCCAGGTATTTTTGCCCAGACACTTTGACTTATTCCCAGCAACACACCAATTTCTTCCTATGCCTCTGCCTTCAAATAGATCTTTATTGATCTGTTGTACAACAGAGCTGTTTGTCACCCTAAAAACACAAATTCGTTTGCACCTTTTGTCAGAGTGCAAAAACTAAAGTGTGTGTGGTAGCCTGTGATTCACTGTGGTTTCTTAACTATTAGTAAATTCTGATTCTTTTTTGAAAAACACACTGCAATATTGAAATATACACATTGTCCAAAGATTGACGTGTGAATCGTGGGATGTTAAGTCTACTTTTGACAACATTGTTTATTATATGAATACATGATGGCTTATATTTTACTTTGCTTAATAGTGAATATCATGGATACCTGTGGCATGGGAATATTCGGATCCATACAGAATTCGAGCAGTGCATGTGCTCCATCTGCTTACCACTGACAGAACGTGACGTACTCAAAATGCTCGACCAATAGAAATGCACAATGATTATATACTTATAAAGCCAGTGGGTACTACCAACGCGTGCTTGTTTCAAATAATTGTACAGGTTCAGCTGCCGGCAGTGTACTCTGTAAGTGCGGCATAAACAAAGCTGAGTTTGCGAAGCGAGAACACTGGAAAGCGCATCTTCCAAGACGGAGAAAGGTGAACGTGAAGGGACCTCTCGTCAATTCTGATACATGGAGCGCTCAAAACAGAGTCACGACAATCAAGCTGACAGTAGACCGACTACAAACGAAAGTTCTCTAAACGGACACTTTGACGGCTTGGTAAAAAAAGACACCCGGAATGTGGGATGTCAAGGGACGGGGACCGCCGGTGAGTCGAGTTCGCACACAGGGTCGTCAGTCGTGGAAAACTGGAAGCATGAGCGCACCCGAAGTATAGAAGACAACGAGATGAGCTTGCCTAGTCTGGCAGCTGCCTACACCACTATTATCCAGGGGCTCGGGGAAGACCCGCAAAGACAGGGACTTCTCAAAACTCCGTGGAGAGCCGCAACTGCGATGCAGTTCTTCACCAAGGGATACCAGGAGAAAATAATAGGTGAGTCATTTCGGAATGCCGTTTGTCAGAACTCAAATATTGTCATGTTGTCAAAAAAGTGACAACTCACCTTTTAATTTACCTGAGATTTACATGTGGTATTTAGATGTCATTGACTTAGTTACCAAACTCTCATCTAAGACCTATGCAATATGCAAATATGACATTTATGGTGCTGATCTGACCATTACCCATCTATATACAGTACCAGTCAAAAGTTTGGACACACCTACTCATTCCAGGGTTTTTCTTTATTTGTACTATGTTCTACATTGTAGAATAATAGTGAAGACACCACAACTATGAAATAACACATATGGAATCATTGTCGTAACCAAAAAAGTTTTAAACAAATCAAAATATATTTGAGATTCTTCAAAGTAGCCACCATTTGCCTTGATGACAGCTTCTCTCAACCAGCTTCATGAGGTAGTCACCTGGAAAGCATTTCAATTAACAGGTATGTCATGTTAAAAGTTAATTTGTGGAATTTCTTTCCTTCTTAATGCGTTTGAGCCAATCAGTTGGGGAGGTAGGGGTATTATATAGAAGGAGCCCTATTTGGTAAAAGACCAAGTCCATATTATGGCAAGAACAGTTTAAATAAGCTAAGAGAAACGACAGTCCATCATTACTTTTTAGTCTAAAATAAATAATAATTAGATAATGTCTAATGCTTTTTACAGTGGAGATTAAGTTTAAAACTTTCCTGGCTGTGCTAATGAGAGTGGATTGCGCAGTCAGATGGACAGAGTAAATAGATAAGCTGTGTGGTTCGAGCCCTGAATGCTGATCAGTCGATCCCGAAAATGTCAAGAACTTTTTTGGTTGCTACTTGATTCCTTGTGTTATTTCATAGTGTTGATGTCTTCACAATTATTCTACAATGTGGAAAATAGCAAAAATAAAGAAAAACCCTTGAATGAGTAGGTGTGTCCAAACTTTTGACTGTTACTGTAATAAACACTCACAGGACAAAACTTTATACATTCAATTAAATGTGTTGTTTTTGTGAAGCTATACAATATTCAGTATAAGAGCTACAGATTCATATTTAGTGCTGAGCAGTACAAAATTGTAAATAATTATTGGCTCAAATTCACTCAAATAAGAAATATTAAATTGACCAGTGACCATTGAATGTGATTTAGGCAGTCAAGTACAAAAAGAGTACATCAAGAAGGAAGGATGCACAATCTATTATGTTCCTCATACATTTATAGACCAGTAACCTAACCCTACGAGAAATATGGTGCTGTGTCAAAGATTCTCAATTTATGTACTTTTCCCCCATCCATCTGTGAAATCCCCCTTTCTACACAATACCCCCATCTCTCCATCCTTACAAAATGAATCACGTGCACATCCAGGCTCAACAAATGCCCTGGTCATCCTGACCAGACCATATTGGTTATCTTTTCCACGGTTGGGACTGTTTTAGTGGTGGATCTGGGGAGCTGCCCCTCACAATATTACTACCCCTCACCCTCCCCTCCTCCTCCTCCTCCTCCTCCTCCTCTCATCTGGAGTTGGTTTCATGTAGAGCACTTTGAGGCTCTGTATTACATTTTCAGAGAGAGAGACACACACAAGGAATGTGTTAGTAGCGCTCTCTGGCTCTCCGGAGCCTAAAAACATGCATCTGGAATAGCTTGAGAATGCTTGGAACCTGCCTGGTTTATATGTATGTACTCAATGCTCTTTCCCTCCCAGTTTGAGGTATGTGTTGTTTTGGAACATGAGGGGACAAACCAAACTGTAAACTCTGCAAAAGGTGAAGGGTCATGATGAAATAATGTGTGTGTGTTAAGCACAGACATCAGTGGTGGTCTTCTCCCTCTTTTTGGATTGGCTCTTATTTTGATACGCATTAGTATCGTGGCAAGGAAACTAAACAGTGTATCGGGAAACAAAACTCATTATGTTGTAATCCAGAGTCACATGTATTTATTTTCCAAGCTATAGCACTCAATATTTTACATACAGCAGGTTTTTAAGGAGTGAAGAATTTGCTCTGCTTCTTGTATTTTTTGTCCTAGTTTTCTTTTGGGCGATACTGGGATCGTTCCAGCCCTAGTCTTCATGTGTGCATGTGTGTCTTTTTGTGTGTGCTCATATGAGTGACTCATTGATGAGTGCCCAGGGCATACAGGAAGTGAGTGTGAATGATGCAGGACTGGATCTTCTTACTCCAACAGTGGACACACACTCTTTGTAAAAATTCTTACTTAGTCACAGAATTTCCATTAAAATCCCTTTTTGCTGACCAAGACTTGGTCATTTCCATGTGCTGATAAAAACATTCACTCATGTGCAAGACAAACTGTGCCCAAAAGGGCGCGTAAAGGAATGAAAATCAATCCCTATGATGCTCTCTGTCCTTATTATTTTCATATAGTGCATTATACAGTTTGGTTTATAAGGCCTGATCATAATGCTCTATGAATCTAGTTGCTAATTCATTGTTTATTTATTTGCTATTGGGCAGTTATTAGCACCTATGTCATGCATGAAGAATAACTGATAAGGTGTTATAAATGTGCTTATAATACATTGTGAAGTGGGTATTCATAGGAAGTGTTACTGTTCATATTTATATATGATGCTATGCGCTTATAATGCATTATGAAGATGGTATTCATGTGTTAGTGTTCATGTTTATGTATGATGCTATGCGCTTATAAAGCATTATTTAGAAATTATTCATAGGAAGTGTTAGCATCATACATAAACATGAATGGTATCAACACACATGACATTCCAAGAAAAATCTGAATGACAGATCCTTCAGAACTGCATTTGAACAGAGGCCTGTAAGCAAAATGCATGATCTCTCCTTTCACCTAATTAGGAGGTATCCTTCCATGTGGACTCCTCTTTTATAAACAAAGAAAAGCCCACACTAGGAGCCATTCATTGAGATTGATGGAGGAGTGGGAGGATGTGTAATACTGGCATTATCTCAGTCACTTGGGAAGAGTGGCCTCAGGCTTTCATGTCGTCATTAGGTGTTGAAGTGAAGGGGCAGGGGGAGGACAGCACTCCTTCAGGGGGTTGAGAGAGAGTGTGGGGGACGAGGGAGAGAAAGAGAAAGGGATAGAGAGGAGAGAGCAAGACTGGGAAAGGGAGAGACCGTGAAATGGGTAGGGAGAGGAGAGAAGAGGATGAGAGGGAAAGGGAGAGCGTGAGAAAGCTGAGTATGCGCCAAACACGGCCACCAGCCCTCTCAACCCCCTCTGCTTGACATTGAACAATTTGAGGTGTAACCATAGAGACTCATTGTGTGTGTGTGTATGTGGTTGTTTGTGTTGGTATTGGTGTCACAATGTTTGTGATTGTGCATGTGTGCCTGCGTGCGTGTTTGTGATTGTGTGTGTTTGTCTGAGATGACTTGGGGAGATGCTGATTTGGTTTCCTGTTCTTTTCCTGTGGCCCTGTCACGTGACGTGTGTGTGTGAGAGCACACGTGTGTGAGTGCATCAGAATAGTGGTGGCTGCATCATGTTATGGGTATGCTTATAATCATTAAGGACTGGAGAGTTTTTCAGGATAAAAAATGTATGTAATGGAGCTAAGCAGAGGCAAAATCCTAGAGGAAAACCTGGTTCACTCTGCTTTCCACCAGACACTGGGAGATGAATTCACCTTTCAGCAGGACTAGAACTGAAAACACAAGACCAAATCTACACCGGAGTTGCTTACAAAGAAGACAGTGAACGATCCTGAGTGGCCGAGTTAGAATTTTGACTTAGACTTTCAAGTAGATTTATGGCAAGACCTGAAAATGGTTGTCTAGCAATGATCAACAACAAATTTGACAGAGCTTGAAGAATTGTAATAAAATAATCAGCAAATGTTTCACAATCCAAGCTCTTTGAGACTTAGAGAAAGACTCACAGCTGTCATTGCAGCCAACGGTGCTTCTACACAGTATTGACGAGGGAATGAATACTTATGTAAATTTGATATTTCTGTATTTTATGTTCAATAAATTTGCTAAAATGTCTAAAAACATATTTTCACTTTGTCATGATGGGGTATTGTGTGTAGATGGGTGAGAAAAAAAAATAATGAAACCATTTTGAATTCAGGCTGTAACACAACAAAATGTGAAATAAGTCAAGGTATATGAATACTTTCTGAAGGCATTGTAGGTTGGTTAGATGGTGATGACTGACTTATCACACCCTACGATGTATGGAGAACCTATTACCGTTATATTTTGTTGTTAGCCATGATCTCATCATGCCACCCAAACCTGGCAGCTGCTGCTCAATCAGGCAAAGAGACGACAACACTGCAACAACCCCGCAGGGCCCTGAAGCAACAAGTCAGACAGTTGGCTTACCACAGAAACGTTCCTCCCACCCCAACCTCCGTAGATAGGTGGTCAGGAAATTAAAAACCTCAGTCAGGGAGAAAGGAGGGCGCGTCGCCACAAACAGATATAACCCTTAGATTTATTTGAACAATTACAGTTGAAGTCAGAAGTTTACATATACCTTAGCCAAATACATTTAAACTCAGTTTTTCACAATTCCTGACATTTAATCCTAGTAAAAATGTCCTGTCTTAAGTCAGTTAGGATCACCACTTTATTTAAAAAATGTGAAATGTCAGAATAATAGTTGAGAGTGACTTATTTAAGCTTTTATTTCTTTCATCACATTCCCAGTGGGTCAGAAGTTTACATACACTCAATTAGTATTTGGTAGCATTGCCTTTAAATTGTTTAACTTGGTTCAAACGTTTCGGGTAGCCTTGCACAAGCTTCCCACAATAAGTTGGGTGAATTTTGGCCCATTCCTCCTGACAGAGCTGGTGTAACTGAGTCAGGTTTGTAGGCCTCCTTGCTCGCATACGCTTTTTCAGTTCTGCCCACACATTTTCTATAGGATTGAGGTCAGGGCTTTGTGATGGCCACTCCAATACCTTGACTTTGTTGTCCTTAACCAATTTTGCCACAACTTTGGAAGTATGCTTGGGGTCATTGTCCATTTGGAAGACCCATTTGTGACCAAGCTTTACCTTCCTGACTGATGTCTTGAGATGTTGCTTCAATATATCCACATAATTGTCCTTCCACATGATGCCATCTATTTTGTGAAGTGCACCAGTCCCTCCTGCAGCAAAGCACCCCCACAACATGATGCTGCCACCCCTGTGCTTCACGGTTGGGATGTTGTTCTTTGGCTTGCAAGCCTCACCCTTTTTCCTCCAAACATAATGATGGTCATTATGGCCAAACAGTTCTATATTTGTTTCATCAGACCAGAGGACATTTCTCCAAAAAGTACAATCTTTTGTCCTCATGTGCAGTTGCAAACCGTAGTCTGGCTTTTTTATGGCGGTTTTGGAGCAGTGGCTTCTTCCTTGCTGAGGGGATGAACCAGACTTGTGGAGGTCTACAATATTTTTTTCTGAGGTCTTGGCTGATTTCTTTTGATTATCCCATGATGTCAAGCAAAGGGGCACTGAGTTTGAAGGTAGGCCTTGAAATACATCCACAGGTACACCTCCAATTGACTCAAATGACGTCAATTAGCCTATCAGAAGCTTCTAAAGCCATGACATAATTTTCTGGAATTTTCCAAGCTGTTTAAAGGCACAGTCAACACAGTCAACGTATGTAAACTTCTGAGCCACTGGAATTGTGATACAGTGAATTATAAGTGAAATAATCTGTCTGTAAACAATTGTTGGAAAAATGACTTGTGTCTTGCACAAAGTAGATGTCCTAAACGACTTGCCAAAACTAAGTGGTTGAAAAACGAGTTTTAATGACTCCCACCTAAGTGTATGTAAACTTCAGACTTCAACTTTATATGAGCTCCGCTATGAGGGAAAACGAAACAAAGAGTGGTAGGCCTTTATGGGGTCGAGACATAATTACAGTGTTTGCCAGAGAGAAACAACAGGCATACCTTGCCTTGAAAAAGTATTTGCCCCCTTTCTGATTTTCTCTATTTTTGCATATTTCTGACACGGAGTGTTATCAGATCTTCATCCAAAACCTAATATTAGATAACTGGAAGCCGTGTGAACAAATAAGACAATGTTGAGACTCATTTCATTTATTTAAATTATGTAATACCCAATGCCACTGTGTGAAAAAGCAATTGTCCCATTACACTAACTGGTTGTGCCACTTTTAGCTGCAATGACTGCAACCAAACGCTTCCTGTAGATGTTGATCAGTCTCTCACATCCCTGTGGAGGAATTCTGTCCCACTCTTCCATGCAGCACTGCTTTCACTCAGCGACATTTGTGGATTTTTGAGCATGAACCACTCACCACCAACATCTCAATTGGATTTAGGTCTAGACTTTGACTTGGTCATTCCAGAACCTTGAATTTGTTGCTTTTCAGCCATTCTAATGTAGACTTTGTGTGTTTTGGTCATTGTCTTGCTGCCTGACCCAGCTGGCTTCAGCTTCAGCTTATGGATGGATGACCTGACATTCTCCCTGGATGGGAGACCAGATGCTGTTGGAAGTGGTGTTGGACCAGAGATAAGAGTGCCAATTTTCTTTTAATCCCAATGCCCCAGGGCATTGCCCTGTGTAAGGTGCCGTCTTTCGGATGGGATGTTAAATGGATGTCCTGACTCTCTGTGGTCACTAAAGATCCCATGGCACTTGTAGGGGTGTTAACCCCGGTGTCCTTGCTAAATTCCCAATCTGGCTCTCATACCATCATGGCCACCTAATCATCCCCAGCTTCCAATTGGCTCATTCATCCCCCCTCCTCTCCCCTGTAACTATTCCCCAGGTCATTGCTGTAAATGAGAATGTGTTCTCAGTCAACTTAAGTGTAAAATAAGGGTTCAATAAATAAAACAAAGTAGAGTGCCACCATTAGGTACATTTGTTTTTATTTTGGAACAGTGACATATTTCAAACCTAGACTTTCAAATCTCTTATTCCCCAACATGGGGACAATTGGGGTTTTTTCCTTGTGAAAGCCTAACACTGTAAGATCATATTTTATAACTTAGCCAGTCATCTTGGCAGTAGAACAAGCTTTCAAATCATTCCCACCTGACCCAGATTGTGATTTATAATACACCGTTTTGGATTGTGTAATTGTGTGATGGCAGGGTTGTGTTCCAAATGAAACAACTAGTGTAGTTGCTCTAGTTCCTCAATGGCACAGCTAGGAAAGTTAAAAAAGTACCTTTATAGTTGAAGACACTTCTTTTGAGTCATAAAAGTGCTTTGAAATTGATTAGGAACTGTGCACACTTTGGAGAGGTGTGTGGCCACTTGGGGACACCAGTTAGTCCTCTCACTCAAACCCTTGTAAATGTTTTGGTCTTATGTTGCACCTACTCCACATTTTAAGGAATAGCCTTATCATAGTACTGAATATATCCAGAGTATTTTCAGATTTCTTCATCAACAAATGTGCCAAACAGTACATTAAATGTAAAATGCACATAACATCAACAGTCTAATGTTTGGATTCAGTCTGTGTGTAGCATGAAAAGCGGAGTCAGGCGCAGGACAACAGAAATGAGTAGTCACGTATCTTTACTCAGTAAACTACAAAAAGCCAAGTAGTAGAATTACAACACTCTCACAATAAAGACCAACTTTACAAAGAATAAACACGCACAAAACCATGGGGGAAACAGAGGGTTAAATAAGGAACATGTAATTATGGGAATAGAAACCAGGTGTGTATAATGAAGACAAAACAAACAGAAATTGAAAAGTGGATCGGTGGTAGCTAGAAGACCGGTGACGTCGACCGCCAAACACTGCCCGAACAAGGAGAGGGACTGACTTTGGCGGAATTTGTGACAGTACCCCCCCCCCCCCTTGACGTGCGGCTTCAGCTCTGCGCCGACACCGGCCTCGGGGATGACCCGGAGGACGAGGTGCAGGGCGATCCGGACGGAGACTGTGAAACTCCTGGGTCCAGGATGTCCTCCACCGGCACCCAGCAGCTCTCGTCCAGACCTTACCCCTCCCACTCCACGAGGTACCGAAGACCCCTCGCCCGGCGCCTCGAGTCCAAGATGGCTCAAACAGCATATGCCGGGGCCCCATCGATGTCCAGAGGGGGCGGAGGAACCTCCCGCACCTCAGACTCCTGGAGTGGACCAGCCACCACCGGCCGGAGGAGAGACACATGGAACGAGGGGTTAATACGGTAATCTGGGGGAAGCTGTAATCTATAGCAAACCTCGTTCAGTCTCCTCAGGACTTTGAATGGCCCCACATACCGCGGACCCAGCTTCCGGCAGGGCATGCGGAGGGGCTTGTTTCGGGTCGAGAGCCAGACCCGGTCCCCCGGTGCGAACACAGGGGCCTCACTGCGGTGGCGGTCGGCGCTCGCCTTCTGCCGCATCACGGCCCGTTGCTGGTGCACATGGGTGGCGTCCCAGTTCTCATCCGAGCGCCTAAACCATTCATCCACCGCAGGAGCCTTGATCTGGCTCTGATGCCACGGTGCCAGAACCGGCTGATACCCTAGTACGCACTGGAAGGGAGAGAGGTTAGTGGAGGAGTGGCGGAGTGAGTTTTGGGCCATCTCTGCCCAGGGGATGAAAGCCGCCCACTCCCCCGGCCGGTCCTGGCAATATGACCGCAGAAACCTACCCACATCCTGGTTAACTCTCTCCACCTGCCCATTACTCTTGGGGTGAAAACCTGGAGGCTGACCAAGACCCCCAGACGTTCCATGAACGCCTTCCAGACCCTGGACGTGAACTGGGGACCCCGATCAGAGACTATGTCCTCAGGCACCCCGTAGTTCCGGAAGACGTGGGTGAACAGAGCCTCCGCAGTCTGTAGGGCCGTAGGGAGACCGGGCAAAGGAAGGACATGGCAGGACTTAGAAAACCTATCCACAACGACCAGGATCGTGGTGTTTCCCTGTGACGGAGGAAGATCCATCAAGTTGTCCACCGACAGGTGCGACCATGGCCGTTGTGGAATGGCTAGAGGTTGTAATTTCCCTCTGGGCAGGTGCCTAGGAGCCTTGCACTGGGCGCACACCGAGCAGGAGGAAACATAAACCCTCACGTCCTTGGCCAAGGTGGACCACCAGTACTTCCCACTAAGACAGCGCACTGTCCGACCAATGCCAGGATGACCAGAGGAGGGTGACGTGTGGGCCCAATAGATCAAACGGTCGCGGACAGCAGATGGAACGTACAGATGCCCAGCTGGACACTTAGTTGGAGTGGGTTCTGTACGTAACGCCCGCTCGATGTCCGCGTCCAGCTCCCACACCACCGGTGCCACCAGGCAAGAGGTATGGAGTGGGATCTATGGACCGCTCCTCTGTGTCAAACATCTGGGACAGTGCCCTGCCTGCTGCCTCGTCTCCCTGAGGAACCCCCCCTACACCGACCGGCAGTGTGCCCTCTGCGGTCACAGATGGTGCAGGGAATGACCCCTCCTCCGGTCACCCTAAGCTCAGCACCTCCAAGCTCCATGGGGATCGGAGCGGTGGTGCTGGGGGATGGAACTGACGGACCCCGATCCGGACGTCCGCCGGTGGCCAGCAGTTATCCAGCCGGATGGACAGGTCCACCAGCTGGTCAAACGTAGGGGTGGTATCCCTGCAGGCCAGTTCCCGACGGATGTCCTCGCGCAAACTGGACCGGTAATGGTCGATCAGGGCCCTGTCATTCCATCCCGCTCTGGCGGCCAGGGTTCGGAAGTCCAATGCAAAGTCCTGTGCGCTCCTCGTCCCCTGTCGTAGGTGAAACGGGCATTCACCCGCCGCTCTACCCTCAGGTGGATGGTCGAAAACCGCGGGAAGCGGCGGGTGAAATCCTCATAGTGGTCCACTCCAGGGCTTTCCCTGATAGACAGGAGACGAGGACGGACACGCTCTCGCGTCCCGAAGGAGCCGGGTGGACGGTCGCCAGGTAGAGCTCCAGCTGGAGTAGGAACCCCTGGCACCCGGCAGCCGTCCCATCATATTCCCTCGGGAGCGCGAGTCTTATCCCACTGGGACCAGGTGAAGGAGGGGTGGACAGCGGTGGGGGTTGTTGAGGTGATGGTGAAGGCGCTGGCAGACCTCTTCTCTCCCATCGCTCCATTGTTTGCAGCACGCGAACCATGGCTGTGCCGAGATGTTGCAACATGGTCGCATGCTGCTGGATGCTCTCCTCTACAGGTAAAGGAGGGCTGTGTGCTCCTGCTGACTCCATTTAGTGGTGCGTGTTTCTGTCAAAGCGTCTGTGTGTAGCATGAAAAGCGGAGTCAGGCGCAGGACAACAGAAATGAGTAGTCACGTATCTTTACTCAGTAAACTACAAAAAGCCAAGTAGTAGAATTACAACACTCTCACAATAAAGACCAACTTTACAAAGAATAAACACGCACAAAACCTTGGGGGAAACAGAGGGTTAAATAAGGAACATGTAATTATGGGAATAGAAACCAGGTGTGTATAATGAATGTGTATAATGAAGACAAAACAAACAGAAATTGAAAAAGTGGATCGGCGGTAGCTAGAAGACAGGTGACGTCGACCTCCGAACGCTGCACGAACAAGGAGAGGGACTGACTTCGGCGGAATTCGTGACAAACCCTATCCATATGGGCCAATTCCCACGAGTGTAAAGGGTTTATTTTGTATATAATGTTTACATATCCGACATTACTCATATCAAATGTATACACTGTACTCTATACCATCTACTGAATCTTGCCTATGCCGTTCAGCCATCGACTCAAATCTCTAGCCACTTTAATAATTAAAAAGTGGATGTAATAAATGTATCACTAGACACTTTAAACGATGCCATTTATATAATGTTTACATATATACACTGTACTATATAGCATCTACTGCATCTTGCCTATGCCGGTCAGCCATCACTCATCCATATATTTATATGTACATACTCGTATTCAATCCTTTACACTGGTGTGTATAAGGTAGTTGTTGTGAAATTGTTAGATTACTTAGTTACTTAGATACTACTGCATGGTCGGAACTAGAAGCACAAGCATTTCGCTACACTCGCATTAACATCTGCTAACCATGTGTATGTGACAAATAAAATTTGATTTTATTTTATTTGGTTAAAGAAGTTCTTCAGGGCTATCTGCTGACCTTTTTTTACAAGGAGCATGTGAAAAATATAGGTGCACACAAAGATATTAAGGAGCACAATAAAAAATATTTGCGAAATTCATAAAAAAAAACAATTCTAGGCGCACTGGTGCTCCTAAACTGAAATTCCAGGTCGCACAGTAAAAGATTTAGGAACTATGCCAGCAAAACGGTCACACTGTAGAGCCCTGTTCTGCATGGAAGTGTGGGCCAAAATTCCTCCACAGTGATGTTAGAGACCGATTAACAACTTCAGGAAGCGTTTGGGTGCAGTAATTGCACCTACAGATGCCGGATCTTAACTTCATCACTCTTTTGACGCAGAGAATTTTCTTGCTGCATCAGGCAATTCAAATAAGTCCCTGAAAAAGAGCAGTTATTTTTCTCTCCATGCGGGGGCAGTAGAGTCATTGGGATTATCCAAATAATTTTGTCTCTCGCTCACTCAAACGCTAGGCCTACTGTAGGTCCTATTTTTTCAACATTCAAATGTACAAAAATGATGGATTTTGATTTTAGCGCTTATTGACGGTTTAACGAGACATCAGCTGGTGATAATATAGTGCCATCGATAGTTGCAATAGGCCCCTTGTTATTTGATTATATTCAAATTCTCTAGATTCTGTAGGCTACCCGCTAGCCTATCCAATGCCACATAATGAAAGGTGTGAAAACCGATTTATAGGCATCTGTGTTCCCATGGCTGAGTTGATGAGCTGATTTGAGCCCTCAGTTGATTGACAGATGTAGTCCTACTGTAAAACAATAAACTTTACTCCAGTGTGTATGCTCGTCCACGTTTGGAAGTTAGGCTACAGTATGTATAATTTGTAAATATAGTTTTGGTCTTTAATATTTCATTTTGTAAAGCTGTCAAGGTGTTAATGCATTTGAGCTTATCCAAAGACGATTTCGTTGAGCTGTGACACTTTCGTATGATGTGTAAATTGTCAGACTATTCATTTTACTTTACTTTACTAAATAAATGCAATTAACTTGTGGGCCTAATGAAGGCTTAGGCTGGTCACTATCGCAAACTCATGAGGCTCGGAGCCGGAGCGTGCTGATTAGACCACTGTGCTAAAGCAATTCACAATGCTTTGGCAAGTACTAAGAATACTATGAATACTGAGGATACATGGGCGGGTTGTTTTGTATTATTTTGGGTAACGCTTTACTTGACACCCATAAGCATGTCATAATAGCTGACATAACTTGTTATAACCTGTTATAATATGGCCATAAGACTGTCATGGCACATATATTTATACCTGTTGTGATATATTGTATATTGTGTTATTTTATGGCTGGTTATGACACCTACATAAGAGTGTAAAAACCCACAAAACCTACCACAGTGGTTATGTTATGACTGGTTAAAGGTCTTACTCACATCAGCTACAGAGAGCGTGATCACACAGTCGTCCGGAACAGCTGATGCTCTCATGCATGCTTCAGTGTTACGTGCCTCGAAGCGAGCATAGAAGTTGTTTAGCTCGTCTGGTAGGCTTGTGTTGCTGGGCAGCTCCTGGCTGTGCTTCCCTTTGCAGTCTGTAATAGTTTGCAAGCTCTGCCACATCCGACGAGCGTCGGAGCCGGTGTAGTACGATTCAAACATAGTCCTGTATTGACGCTTTGCCTGTTTGATGGTTAGTCTGAGGGCATAGCGGATTTCTTATAAGCTTCCGGGTTAGAGTCCCGCTCCTTGAAAGCTGCAGCTCTACCCTGTAGCTCAGTGCGGATGTTGCCTGTAATCCATGGCTTCTGGTTGGGGTATGTACGTAGGGTCACTGTGGGGATGACGTCGCCAATGCACTTATTGATGAAGCCAGTGACTGATGTGGTGTACTCCTCAATGCCATTGGAAGAGTCCCGGAACATATCCCAGTCTGTGCTAGCAAAACAGTCCTGTAGCTTAGCATCTGCTTCATCTGACCACTTTCTTATTGACCGAGTCACTGGTGCTTCCTGTTTTTGTTTTTGCTTGTAAGCAGGAATCAGGAGGATAGAATTATGGTCAGATTTGCCAAATCAAATCAAATTTTATTTGTCACATACACATGGTTAGCAGATGTTAATGCGAGTGTAGCGAAATGCTTGTGCTTCTAGTTCCGACCCTGCAGTAGTATCTAACAAGTATTCTAACAAATTCACAACAACTACCTTATACACATAAGAGTAAAGGAATGAATACGGGTATGTACATATAAATATATGGATGAGCGATGGCTGACCGGCATAGGCAAGATGCAGTAGATGGTATGGAGTACAGTATATACACACACACACATATGAGATGAGTAATGTAGGATATGTAAACATTATATAAATGGCATTGTTTAAAGTGGCTAGTGATACATTATTTCATCCAATTATAATTATTAAAGTGGAGGGCGAGGGAGAGCTTTGTACGCGTCTCTGTGTATGGAGTAAAGATGGTCTAGAGTTTTTTTTCCCCCTCTGATTGCACATTTAACATGCTGGTAGAAATTAGGTAAAACGGATTTGAGTTTCCCTGCATTAAAGTCCCCGGCCACTAGGAGCGCCGCATCTGGATGAGCGTTTTCCTGTTTGTTTATGGCAGTTTACGGCTCATGGAGTGTGGTCTTAGTACCAGCATCGGTTTGTGGTGGTACAGTATATAGACAGCTATGAAAAATACAGATGAAAACTCTTGGTAAATAGTGTGGTGTACAGCTTATCATGAGATACTCTACCTCAGGTGAGTATCATTACGACCAGCATTACGACCAGGAATACGACTTTCCCGAAGCGGATCCTCTGTTTGGACCACCACCCAGGACAATGGATCGGATCCCAGCCGGCGACCCAAAACAACGGCGTCGCAGAAGGGGCAGACGGCGCGGTCTTCTCGTCAGGCTCCGTAGACAGGCACATCGCGCACCGCTCCGGAGTATACTACCCGCCAATGTCCAGTCTCTTGACAACAAGGTAGATCCGAGCAAGGGTTGCCTTCCAGAGAGACAGAGATTGTAACGTTCTTTGCTTCATGGAAACATGGCTCACTCAGGACACGTTATCTGAGTCGGTACAGCCACCTGGTTTCTTCATGCATCTTGCCAACAGAAACAAATATCTCTCTGGTAAGAAGAAGGGTGGGGGTGTATGCCTTATGATTAACGAGACGTGGTGTGATCATAACAACATACAGGAACTCAAGTCCTTTTGTTCACCTGACCTAGAATTCCTTACAATCAAATGCCGACCGCATTATCTACCAAGAGAATTCTCTTCGATTATAATCACAGTCACGTATATCCCCCACAAGCAGACACATCGATGGCCCTGAAAGAACTTCATTGGACTCCATGTAAACTGGAAACCACATATCCTGAGGCTGCATTTATTGTAGCTGGGGATTTTAACAAGGCTAATCTGAAAACAAGGCTCCCTAAATTTTATCAGCATATCGAATGCGCGACCCAGGCTGGCAAAATCCTGGATCATTGTTATTCTAACTTCTGCAACGCATACAAAGCCCTCCCCCGCCCCCCTTTCGGCAAATCTGACCACGACTCCATTTTGTTGCTCCCAGCCTATAGACAAACTAAAACAGGAAACGCCCATGCTCAGGTCTTTTCAACGTAGGGTCCGGCCAATCTGATTCCATGCTTCAAGATTGCTTCGATCACGTGGACTGGGATATGTTCCGCATAGCATCGGACAACAACATTGATGAATACGCTGATTCGGTGAGCGAGTTTATTAGCAAGTGCATTGGTGATGTTGTACCCACAGCGACTATTAAAACCTTCCCCAACCAGAAACCGTGGATTGATGGCAGCATTCGCGCAAAACTGAAAACGCGAACCACTGCTTTTAAATCAGCCGGAAACATGACTGAATACAAACAGTGTAGCTATTCCCTCCTCAAGGCAAATCAAACAAGCTAAGAGACAAAGTAAAGTAGAGACAAAGCAATTCAACAGCTCAGACATGAGAGGTATGTGGCAGGGTCTACAGTCAATCCCGGATTACAAAAAGAAAACCAGCCCCGTCGCGGACCACGTCTTCCTCCCAGACAAACTAAACAACTTCTTTGCTCGCTTTGAGGACAATGCAGTGCCACCGACACGGCCCGCTACCAAAACCTGCGGGCTCTCCTTCACTGCCGCCAACGTGAGTGAAACATTTAAACTTGTTAACCCTCTCAAGGCTGCCGGCCCAGACGGCATCCCTGGCCGCGTCCTCAGAGCATGCGCAGACCAGCTGGCTGGTGTGTTTACGGACATATTCAATCAATCTTTATCCCAGTCTGCTGTTCCCACATGCTTCAAGAGGGCCACCATTGTTCCTGTTCCCAAGAAATCTAAGGTAACTGAGCTAAATGACTATCGCCCCGTAGCACTCACTTCTGTCATCATGAAGTGCTTTGAGAGACTAGTCAAGGATCATATCACCTCGACCCTACCTGACACACTAGACCCACTCCAATTTGCTTACCGTCGCAATAGGTCCACAGACGACGCAATTGCAATCACACTGCACACTGCCCTAACCCATCTGGACAAGAGGACTACCTATGTAAGAATGCTGTTCATCGACTACAGCTCAGCATTTAACACCATAGTATCCTCCAAACTCGTCATTAAGCTCAAGACCCTAGGTCTCGACCCTTCCCTGTGCAACTGGGTGCTGGACTTCCTGACGGGCCGCCCCCAGGTGGTGAGGGAAGGAAACAAAATCGCCACCCCGCTGATCCTCAACACTGGGGCCCCACAAGGGTGCGTTCTCAGCCCTCTCCTGTACTCCCTGTTCACCCATGACTGCGTGGCCATGCACGCCTCCAACTCAATCATCAAGTTTGCAGATGACACTACAGTGGTAGGCTTGATTACCAACAACGACGAGACTGCCTACAGGGAGGAGGTGAGGGCCCTCGGAGTGTGTTGTCAGGAAAATAACCTCTCACTCAACGTCAACAAAACAAAGGAGATGATCGGGACTTCAGGAAACAGTAGTGGGAGCACCCCCCTATCTACATCGACGGGACAGTAGTGGAGAAGGTGGAAAGTTCTCAGTTCCTCAGTTCAATCGAGAGCATCCTGTCGGGCTGTATCACTGCCTGGTACGGCAACTGCTCCGCCCACAACCGTAAGGCTCTTCAAAGGGTAGAGAGGTCTGCACAACGCATCACTGGGGGTAAACTACGTGCTCTCCAGGACACCTACACCACCCGATGTCACAGGAAGGCCAAAAAGATCATCAAGGACAACAACCATCCGAGCCACTGCCTGTTCACCCCGCTATCATCCAGAAGGCGAGGTCAGTACAGGTGCATCAAAGCTGGGACCGAGAGACAGAAGCTGTTTTTCAATCTCAAGGCCATCAGACTGTTAACTAGACAGGGAGCGGTGGGTCGCTAGCGACCCACTCCCGACACCACCAGGTAAAATGTAAAGCGCCAAATTCAAAATCCCAAAGTTGAATTATTAAAAATCCACCAATATACAAGTGTTTCATACTCATCAAAAGCTCTGTTTCTTGGCAATATCACAGCGTTGTCAGATTTCAAAAAGGCTTTACGGCGAAAGCTCTACATTTGATTGTTTGAGGGTATCACCTCACATACTTTCTCATAGCCATGAATTCATTAGCCAGCGTGGCACACACATAACACATTTCACAGCGAAAACAAATCAATTACCTGTTGAAGAACTTCTGCTGAGGTCATCCTAAGTGTCCAACGAAGACAATCCATGGTTCTTTTGTTAGAAAAAGTAATGNTTCCTCGGGGTTTTGCCTGCCATATCCGTTCTGTTTCACTCACAGACAAATGGTTAACAGTTTTGGAAAATTCAGAGTGTTTCCTATCCAATGGTACTAAATATATGCATATCCTATTTTCTGGGCCTGAATGGGAGGCATTTTACTTTGGGCACGCCAGGCTCTCCAAAACCGTCACTTCGGGAGCTGCTCCCTGAGAAGTTAAACAGCCATCACTAACATTGAGTGGCTGCTGCCAACATACTGACTCAAATCTCGAGCCACTTTAATAATAAAAAATAGGATGTAATAAATGTATCACTAGCCACTTCAAACAATGCCACTTTATATAATGTTTACATACCCTACATTACTCATCTCATATGTATATACTGTACTCTATACCATCTACTGCATCTTGCCTATGCCGTTCGGCCATCGCTCATCCATATATATGTATGTACATATTCTTATTCATTCCTTTACACTTGTGTGTATAAGGTAGTTGTTGTGAAATTGTTAGATTACTTGTTGGATACTACTGCATGGTCGGAACTAGAAGCATTTCGCTGCACTCGCATTAACTTCTTAAGGAGCAGCAAGGTGCGCTGGGGCGCTAGCGCCCCACTCCCGACACTACCAGGTGAAATGCAAGGCGCCAAATTCAAAATCCAAAAGTTGAATTATTAAACATGCATCAATATACAAGCGTTTCATAGTCATCAAAAGCTCTGCTTCTTGGCAATATCACAGCGTTGTCAGATTTCAAAAAGGCTTTACGGCGAAAGCACCACATTTGATTGTTTGAGGGTAGCACCTTCACTAAAGGTAGATTACCCACTCGGCCACGTATCCTTACAAGGCACCCGGACCTTCGTCCTCGATTCCTCCGTCTCTTTCTCCTGTGAATGACGGGGATGAGGACATTGTCGGGCATCTGAAGTAAATCCTTCCCGTCCGACTCGTTGAAGAAAAAGTATTCCTCCGGTACGGGGTGAGATTCGCTGTCCTGATATCTAGAAGCTCTTTTTGGTCATAAGACATGGTGGCAGAAACATTATGTACAAAATATACTCTACACAGACCTACACAGACCTGTGCGCCATAACCAGTCACAGGTGCAGTAGGCCTATATGCAAATAGCCAATGCCCTTTATGGATCTGTGCCATTATCTTTGAACTGGACTGTGTTTAGGCTACAGTGGTCGTGAGTAGATGTGCTTGTTTTGAGATCAAAGTGAGAGCTGCGTGTAGCCACTTGTGCACATTTGTTCATATTCTTTGCTAGTTAGTGAGTTATTAGCCCAGTTATAGCGAATTTCTAGACAGTGGGGGAGTGTTTGCTTCCAGCAAGAGCACAAAATGTGTGCATCTCTAGCCATCTTTGAAAAGGTAGTTTTTTTTAAAGGGCAAGTGTTGTATTTTGAGACGTCTTGAATAAGCTAAGTGGCCAATAGGCAGAGCGTAGCATAATTTGTCTGCTTCTCTGTAATAATGGTATGGGAATAATAATGAATTTTATTTTGTTCAAATTTTAACATGTTAAAATGTTATGGAGTGCATTTTTTATCCATTGTTTTTGATGGTAGGCCACTCTGTGGCTATTTGATCATAATATAGGCCTACCAGTTGTCTACTTGGCTACTGTTAAAACTTTAATTTAAAGAGGGTACAGCCTCAATGTTCATAGTAAACGCGCCCTGGAAGTTTTCACAAAGTTCAAGTTTGCACTCAGCAGACCTGAAATTTACTCAGGGCCGACATTTATTTTAGGGAACATTGGTTATGACACCTACATAAGAGTCAAAATCCACAAAACCTACCACACAAGGCAAAACATTCCATCACACCATAGCCTACGTGTCAAAAGTACAGTTGAAGTCAGAAGTTTACATACATTTAGGTTGGAGTCAATAAAACTAGTATTTCAACCACTCCACAAAGTTCTTGTTAACTTCTTAGGGAGCAGTGGGGCGCTAGCGCATGACACAAGTAATTTTTCCAACAATTGTTTACAGACAGATTATTTCACTGTATCACAAATCCAGTGGGTCAGAAGTTAACATACACCAAGTTGACTGTGCCTTTAAACAGCTTGGAAAATTCCAGAAAATTATGTCATGGCTTTAGAAGCTTCTGATAGGCTAATTGACATCATTTGAGTCAATTGGAGGTGTACCTGTGGATGTATTTCAAGGCCTACCTTCAAATTCAGTGCCCCTTTGCTTGACATCATGGGAAAATCAAAAGAAATCAGCCAAGACCTCAGAAAAAAAATTGTAGACCTCCACAAGTCTGGTTCATCCTTGGGAGCAATTTCCAAACACCTGAAGGTACCACGTTCATCTGTACAAACAATAGTATGCAAGTATAAACACAATGCGACCACGCAGCCGTCATACCGCTCAGGAAGGAGACACGTCTCCTAGAGATGAATGCGAAAAGTGCAAATCAATCCCAGAACAACAGCAAAGGACCTTCTGAAGATGCTGGAGGAAACAGGTACAAAAGTATCTACTATATCCACAGTAAAACGAGTCCTATATTGACATAACCTGAAAGGCCGCTCAGCTAGGAAGAAGCCATGGCATCATGAGGAAGGACAATTGTGGATATATTGAAGCAACATCAAGACATCAGTCAGGAAGGTAAAGCTTGGTCACAAATAGGTCTTCCAAATGGACAATGACCCCAAGCATACTTCCAAAGTTGTGACAAAATTGGTTAAGGACAACAAAGTCAAGGTATTGGAGTGGCCATCACAAAGCCCTGACCTCAATCCTATAGAAAATGTGTGGGCAGAACTGAAAAAGCGTATGCGAGCAAGGAGGCCTACAAACCTGACTCAGTTACACCAGCTCTGTCAGGAGGAATGGGCCAACATTCACCCAACTTATTATGGGAAGTTTGTGGAAGGCTACCCGAAACGTTTGACCCAAGTTAAAGATTTTAAAGGCAATGCTACGTAATGCTAATTGAGTGTATGTAAACGTCTGACCCACTGGGAATGTGTTGAAAGAAATAAAAGCTGAAATAAATAATTCTCTCTACTATTATTCTGACATTTAACATTCTTAAAATAAAGTGGTGATCCTAACTGACCTAAGACAGGGAATGTTTACTAGGATTAAATGTCAGGAATTGTGAAAAACTGAGTTTAAATGAATTTGGCTAAGGTGTACAGTGAGGGAAAAAAGTATTTGATCCCCTGCAGATTTTGTACGTTTGCCCACTGACAAAGAAATGATCAGTCTATACTTTTAATGGTAGGTTTATTTGAACAGTGAGAGACAGAATAACAACAAAAAAATCCTGAAAAACACATGTGAAAATTTTTTGAAATTGATTTGCATTTTAATGAGGGAAATAAGTATTTGACCCCCTCTCAATCAGAAAGATTTCTGGCTCCCAGGTGTCTTTTATACAGATAACGAGCTGAGATTAGGAGCACACTCTTAAAGGGAGTGCTCCTAATCTCAGTTTGTTACCTGTATAAAAGACACCTGTCCACAGAAGCAATCAATCAATCAGATTCCAAACTCTCCACCATGGCCAAGACCAAAGAGCTCTCCAAGGATGTCAGGGACAAGATTGTAGACCTAAACAAGGCTGGAATGGGCTACTAGACCATCGCCAAGCAGCTTGGTGAGAAGGTGACAACAGTTGGTGCGATTATTCGCAAATGGAAGAAACACAAAAGAACTGTCAATCTCCCTCGGCCTGGGGCTCCATGCAAGATCTCACCTCGTGGAGTTGCAATGATCATGAGAACGGTGAGGAATCAGCCCAGAACTACACGGGAGGATCTTGTCAATGATCTCAAGGCAGCTGGGACCATAGTCACCAAGAAAACAATTGGTA